>JAODAL010020745.1:0-68682 GCA_025379985.1 Phyllomedusa bahiana
CTTTTTTTTTTACATTACACAGATCCTTCTATTTCTTTATTTCATTTACTGTAATACCTTTCCAGTAGAGGGTCCCAGGCCCCCGGTGATTTCTATGCTGTGATTCTTCATTATGTACGTGGTGATATCTTTCCAGTTATATCCCCCGGGCACGCTGACCGTTGTCACAGTGGGGAGTCGCAGAGCCTGCGGTGAATACATTGTTAATACTGATAATCTATCATGTTTCTAGAGTAGTAAATAATTATTTTTTATGGACTGGTGATTAAACAGGTCAATTTGGGGCATGTTCAAACTTGGTAAATGGTGTCAACTAAAAGAAAAGTCACTTATCAGACAAAAGGTAAGCTTGACTGTAGGTAATATAACACCAATTTCCTTCTGTTATCATGGACACGTCATAAGACCTGTAGAACATTTTTTACAGTACAAACTCGACATTTGATCACCTTGTTTGGAACGGACGTGTTAATGAACATTAGTTACTAGTAAGTGTTATTGCTGTTCCAGCTATGGGAAATGACCTGCAATAAGGCATCTTCATTAGAGGGGATGTTCACCTGTGCTTTTTTTTTTTAGTTAAAGGGGTTTTGCCATGATCTCATTTCATACCTCCTGCATCCAGCTCTTCAGCTCTGTGTGCTCAGAAGGGGGCGTTTGTGATTTGTTTGAATTGCCTATCATGTGACCCATCAGGATGACATCACCAGGCCTTTCCTCTCTGTAGTCAAAGAAAGGTCTGTTTATGTAAAGAGCTGTGAGTAGTTACAATGTAGCTCAGAGGTAAAACTTTTGCCACCAGGCACAATGGTCTTTGGTTCAAATCCCTGCAAGAACCAAACCTGTGGATTTTATTTCTCTTTATCAATGCACATACTCGATTGAGGTTTCTTTGTTTAATTTATTTGCACTGTTTGACTAATTACTAAGGAGCACAGAGGACGGGAGTAGAGTGACAGCACCTGGGTTTGAACACTCAGTAGCTGCCTGAGAGGAGAAGTGATGTCTGAGCATGTCTGACCAGGACTGAAAAAGCTCTTTAGCCCTGGTCGTATCCCTGGAGATGAGCTGTAAACAATGGATCACTAAAGGATCAGCAAAATTAAAAACGGTGCAGAATTTTTAATAATGATGAATGGTGAAAATGTTTATTATTTAATTTACAAACTTCCCACGTCAATTTTACTTCGTGGCAAAACCCCTTTAAGTTATGTAGCTGACACTAGAGGAAATTTTTTTTTAAAACAATACAGGGCAATGAAGCCATGATGAAGGAAGCCGTGAGTTCTTCCGAAACGCGTTGGCATTTTTGTATTGGACAGGCATCTGTAGTCTAGGTGACGTCACCTTAGCCTGCCAGCTAGTTTTTACGTGTTGGAGATCTGAGCGCTGCCGGACGGAGCTCTTGGTTAATTCAAACAAGAAAGTTCCATTCCTTACTTTGTCAGTGAAGTGGATCGCTGTGGATATCGTACTATCGGATGCAGTTTACGGAATAAGATTTCAGGTATGTTGCAAGTGTTCTTGTAAATTTTTGGTGCTTTAATGTGTTTTTTAAAATGACCTTTAGTTGTGAGATACGGAGTTGATTGGGATAGAAGAACTCACTGTGGATTAACCACTACTGGATCAGGTGTTTACCATTGCTTTAATCAATAGTGATTGTTGAGCTATTCTACTTTCTGGAAAATTGTTATATTGAGTTGGGAGATCTATAGAAGAGTTAGCGCTGGTGTCATTTGTTTTTACATATAATTGGTAATTAAAGTTTGGGAAAAAGGCAGAGTAATCCCTTGACATTTTTTCAGCAGCTCTCTCTTATATTGGCGCTTGTGCTTTATACTTTTTACTAATACTTATCTTTGACACTGCCCTCGTTCTAGCTCTGCACCTCTCGGTCCTCTCCGCTAGTCTTCTGTTTTCTTCTGGCTTTGGCTGAACGAAACGTCACCACTGCAGCCTGTGATTAGCTGCAGTGGTTATGTGACACTGTCCAACGTCACTGTTCAGAAGTTAAAGGGGCTGTCTCACTACAAGGATTGCTTTTTATGTTAAAGATCTTGCAAAAACAAGTCACTTTGCAATATATGTCCATTGACAGTGTCCAACCTATTCCTAGATATCCCCTCTTGTATGGACTGCATCAGCTCCTTAGGTCGCTATAGCTACAGACCTGTTCAATCTGTCCTGATAGTCTGCCAGTGCTAGTCGCTATAGCTACAGACCTGGTGTCCTCAGCAGCTCGTCACTACAGACCAGTAATAGCCAGTAAACATGCCCCTGAAAAAATGAAACCGAGAGAACAGGACTGAGGCAAGATGATCAATTTAGTGAGACAACCCATTTAAGACTCCGAACAGGGACCTATACAGTGTCACGTGAAGAAAAAGATGACTATCGGAAAGAACCTGGAGACGTAGCGCTGGAACAAGCATGTCAAAGGTATTTGTTTTTTTTTTCTTCTGGCCTACATGATTTAGTTTAAAAAATGAGGGGTGGGAAACACCTTTAAATATATTGTCATTTGTAAAGGCAAAATCCTCTTTGGATCCTCTGCTTTTATGGGTTTGCAGCAATTGTGGATGCGAAGGGCTCTAAGCAGAGACGTGGATATGAGTATAGATGGGGACATTTGGTTGTCTGTGATTTGAAGTAAAGCCACTGGGACTCATAGCCCTAATATTTCTATAAGCTTCAAAAAGTTACGTAATAATTTTTGTTTAACATGTCCAGACCGTAAATAGTATGAAATATCTTTTAAATTAATTATCCAGTGTTATATTCTAGTATAGTTCTTTTGAGAATCGTCAAAAAAGTTTGGCACGGTCTAGATTAAAATTCTTCATTTTTTTTTCTCTTTTCTCTTCTTCATATCCAACTTTCAAAATGGTATGTATGGTACATTAGTGCAGATAAAAAGCTGCTATAATCTACACGTTTCAGGCCCCAAATTGCCCTTGTTTGCAGCATTTCAGTTTTATATACTTTATTATTAAAGAGGTGTTTCCACAAAGTAACTTCCTGCTAACAGGTCGGCTCATAGCTGGCTTAGAACCGACCATTTTTCAGAATTAGGGCTTTTCCCCACTGCACTGTTTTTCAGCTGGTTTTGAAAGCCACCTGCAAACCGGCTGACAAACTTTTACATGGACCTTAATGGAACATCCATGCAGCGGTCCCCACTGCATAGAATTTCCAAAAAACATAGAACATGTTCATTCTTCCGCCCGGTTTTCGGGCGGAATATGAACAAGTCTATGCGAAGGTGGAGGGCTTTTCTCGGCTAAGGGGCCGTTCACACGGCACAGTGCAAATACCGGTCAGAAATCCCGACTAGTATTTGCACTGTTTTGGGACTGTGCACACGGCCGCAGGAGGATGGCTTTTCTCCACGTTTAGTGGAGAAAAGCCCTCCCCCTTCACATAGACTTGTTCATATTCCGCCCAAAAACGGGGCGGAAGAATGAACATGTTCTATGTTTTTCGGACCGCCGGTGGTCTGAAAAACCGTCAAGCGGAAAATCCATGCAGTGGGGACCGCTGCACGGATTTTTCATTAAGGTCCATGTAAAAGTTTGTCAGCTAGTTTGCAGACTACTTTCAAAACCCAAAACCGTCTGCAAAACCGTCTGAAAAACAGTGCAGTGGGGACAAGCCCTAACCGTGGAGAAAAGCTGTCCCCCTGCGGCCGTGTGCACACCCCAAAACAGTGCAAATATTGGATTTCCGATCGGTATTTGCACTGTGCCGTGTGAACGGCCCCTTAGGAGGGCAACGCTTGAGGCTGTCCTCCACATTCATTTCTATGGGAGTATCAGATATAAGAAAGCACACTCGCTCAGCTATATTCTGAACTCCCATTGAATTGAATGGGGTGGACATCTCAAGTGCCACCTTCCCCATTCTGTAACAGTCGGCTTGAAGCTAGCTATGAGCTGACCTGTTAGGCTATGTGCATATGGTGTTTTGTAATACGTTTTGTTCGATCTGAAAAACGTATTGTGTAAAGCGTTCCCATACATGTACCCAGAGTGTGGTACGTGTTTGGATACTTTTTTTGACGTATGTAAAACACGTATCGTCTGAACGCCGATATGTGTTTTACATTGAAACTAATGTAATCACACAGGAACATTGTTAGATCTGTGTTTGGGTCCGAAAAAACGTACCAAAACATGTATCTAAAAAATGCTGTGTGAACATCCCCTTGGCAGGAAATGGCTGCGTGGGAATACCGATTTAATCATTGTAAAATAAAATACTCTGAAATTATGCTGTATACTTGGCAGTGAAGTGAGAGGAGCACAGTCTAAGACTTGCATTTCTTACATTTGTCTTAATCCAAAGTACACTGGAGCAAAATTCACCTAAGGTTTTAAATGGGGCAGACATTAATACACTAATATACCATAACACACATGCTAATATATTCATCAGATCTAATGGGTGTCAGTGTGTCAGATAGCCTAATCTACACTGGCTATGAGCAGCTGTAGATTTGCACCAAAATTTTCTCCAGTGTATGGTGTTAATTGTGGCAAATTTGTCAGTCTGCAGAGGCCATGCAAAATGGCGTGATTTTTGTCCAATATGTTTTAAGGCTTTCATATGCGAGAAAACTGAAGCAAAGAAAAAGCTTCTTTTACACGGTGTCTTACACTGTTAGGCTATGTTCACACGGCTTAAAATGGGATGTATTACGAATTACGGCTGGAATACGTCCCAGTCATTACGGTAATCCACAGTTCTCATAGAGTCCTATGGATTACGTCTCCTCTCCCTGCTCGGCGAATCCGTCGCGGGGGGAGATAAGTGACATGTCATTTACCAGTGGCGTATACGCGCCGCTAGTAATGATAGTCTATGGGCCAGCGAGGTGCCGGCCTCCCGCCCCCGCCACCTGCCACGCCCCCGTCTACATGGTGTAATTGCGGGGCGTAATTACGCCCCGCAAATAAGCCGTATGAATATAGCCTTAATGTGTTGAGGTAGTTCCGGGAGTATAGCCCCGACATACACCTATGATGGATACTACTGAGTGGCATCCTTTACACATGGGACCTCATTTTCTAAACTGTCTAAGAGCAAGCCTGTCTTTTTTGCCCATAGTAACCAATCAGAACACAGCTTACTTTTTTTTTTTTTAACAAACAATTTATTAAGTACCTCGTCCGCAACATAAAAATTTTGAAGGACATAATGCCAATTATAAAACATTTCACATTAAATGTTACAGAGAGATACCACTTTTAAGCTATAGGTAACACTTGTATATCGATACATGAATGGTCTCTGACAAAAGAAGAAAAAATAAGTGGAATAACTAGAGATCTTAATTAAAGTCTTCCAATGTCCATGTTAACGAGTAGTTACTGATCTCTATAATCATATTTGTCACAAACATATCAAGATCATAAGAGTGATGGTCAGGTAATAGAAGAAGTGTACATGAAAGGACAGACACAGAAACAACAAGAAACAAACCATACAATCAAACCGAACATAGGAAAATATCCAGTATCCCATGTTTTTAATCAGACCTCATTGGGTTGCTCGAATATTTAAGTGCATGTGAACCCAATAACCGGGTAGGGTAACCTCGGTGGGGAGGGGGGGGGGGAAGGGAGGGGTGATCCCAACCATGATAGGACTCACATCTCATCCAGGTCTAACTTCCGGGGGCTGCAGTTGTTGTCCTAGTCTCCCCAATGACCCAGCCATTGCTTCCATTAGGAACCAATTGGTGAGTTGAAATGCGTCTATCAATTTATTTATTTCGGACGGGGAGTAAAATTTTTCCAAAAACACCCTCCATTTTCTATAAATTTTTTTTGCAAGTTTCTCCTTATGGCGCTCTGTGTGAATCTGATCAGCTATTGCATATTTTTGGGCTTGCTCTATCACCATGTTGACTGAGGGTGTATCTGAATCAAGCCACTTAGTTAGCAGGCAGCGCTTGGCAACCAGCAGAATGATGTGTATAATAGCTGGGAAATTCTGCGTTTCCTGCGCCACTGGCTGGCCCTCAGTGTTGGCATTGCCATGTAAAATGAAAAATAGTGGAGATAGAGGAAATCGTTCCACCCCGAGGGACTCCAACAGGTCTCTTACCTCCGTCCAGTATGTTACTATTCTGGGGCATGTCCAAAGACCATGATATAAATTAGTCTTAGGCTCTAAGCACTTGGGGCAGGACGTAATCCTGTTTGGGAAACCCGGTGTGGGAGGAATATCGAATGCATAAATTGCTGCGTGCACCATTTTGAAATAAGTTTCCCTCCACGACTCACTGATAACGTGTTTGCATATCATGCTCCATCCCCTTACGATTTCCGTGTCTATATCGTTGCAACTTATCCATTGACTCCACTTTTTGAAGCTGTCCCCCGAATTTACCTCTCCATATTTGTCCCTGATGTTAGAGTAAATGTCTGAAATAGACTTTTTTTGGGAACCTGCCCCTACCAACCCATCAAATTCATTCCTACCTCTTTCTCTTCGAATGTCCTGCAATCTAGCGGTGCAGAAAGATCTAATTTGTAAATACTGCATGACCTGCGAGCTAGGAATGTCATACTCTCGTCTGATTTCCTCAAAGGACTTGTATCTATTTTCTGTTGGGTGGACAGATGTGTTATAGATATCCCTTTGGCTATCCAACTATCAAACCATCTGTGATTTTTTTCCCATTGGGAACTCCATATGTTCCCAGATTGGCAGGTACTTGGATACCTGGTGAGACAGCCCAAAACGTCTCCTTATTTCTCTCCATGCGACTATGGTATCTCTAATAAGTATTGAGTGCTTCGCCATATCATTGGTAAGGGCTTGTCGCGTGTGTAGCAAGCTAGTTAGCTTTTCTCCCGCTAAGTTCTCCTCTAAAGCCCAGTCAGAATAGTAATTTGTGTTATGGATCCAGTCCAAAACATGCCTGGTTAAGCAGGCTATATTGTAGCCTCTTAAATTAGGTAGATTCAAGCCTAACTCCGCTTTACGGGCTTGTAGTTTTACTAAGGCTATTCTTGATTTTTTTCCTTTCCATAGGAAATTTGAGATCATTTTATTAAATGCTCTAACATCTATGTGCCTAATTAAAATGGGTATGGTCTGCAGGGGGTATAGGAGACGGGCAAATGAAATCATTTTAATTAAATGGACTCTTCCCAGGAGGGATAAAGGCAAATCTTGCCAGTTCCGGAGTTCATTTCCGATCTTTTCAAAAAGTGGAGGATAATTAAGCTTATATATTGATGCTGGAATTCGCCCAATTTTAATGCCCAAGTACTTGATGTACTCTTTCGCTACCTTGATACCTGTTGTTTTAACCGCTGCTGTTTCTGTGGGCGTTCCAGAACCCAGCCACAGTAGCTCACACTTGTCCCTGTTGATGTGATAGCCAGAGAAAGAACCAAAGTGACCCAGTAGCTCCAAGACCTTACTTAGCTGATTTCCTGGCGAGCTCATAAAAAGAAGAATGTCGTCTGCGAAGGCCGTCAGCTTCAGTTCCCTTTCCCCTATCTGAATTCCGTTGTATATCTGTGACCGTTCCAGTGTGTATAGCAATGGTTCTAAAGTTAGATTAAACAGCAAGGGAGATAAGGGACACCCTTGTCTCGTTCCCCTTTCTAGTGTGAAAGCATCCAACCTGAACCCCGGGGTATATACTGCCGCTCTCGGGTTTCTGTATAAAGAAGAGATGAAAAGACGAAATTCGCCTTGGAAGCCAAATTTATCCAATACCAACTCCAACCAGCTCCAACTCATGGAGTCAAAAGCTTTCTCAGTGTCCAGCGACACTAGAGCCTTAGCTGATTTACCCTCCTTTGCTGCTGCATACGAGTCCAATGCCCCAATCACTTTTCTAATATTCGTTACCGCAGCCCTACCTTTTACAAATCCTACCGGTGCTTGTCCTATCAGATTTGGGAGGACAGCCGCCAACCTGTTAGCCATTAATTTAGACACAATTTTTAAATCTTGGTTAATAAGCGAAATTGGCCTATAGGATTCCACTTGTGTCAAATCCCTCCCCGGCTTGGGCAGCACTTTGATGTATGCCAGATTAGCCTCGTTCGGGATATTGTCACCTTCTAATAGCCTGGTATAATAGTGTGCTAATGTCGAGGATACCTGTTCTTGCAGAAGTTTGTAGAACTCTGCCGGATATCCATCAGGGCCTGGGGCTTTCCCATTTCCTAAAGATTTTATCGTATTTTGAACTTCTTCCGGAGTAACTTGAGCGTTCAGAAACGCCTTCTGTTCCTCAGAAATTTTCGGCAACTGACACTGACTTAAAAACTCCGCCCCTTTATCAGCAAAATCTCTCCCAGTGTCCTGGTCTAACTTTTTATAGTAGTTCTTGAATAGGGTGTTAACGTCTCTCGGGTTTGTAGTGACTATACCCTCCCTAGTCCTGAGGGATGCAATTCCCCTTCGCCCTTTTGCATCTTGGCCAGTCTTGCTAGGAGTTTTCCAGATTTGTTTCCAAATCGGAAGAGTTCCGCCTCAAATTTTGTCCTGTATAACCTTTCCTTCCTTTCTAGCCAAAGTTCAAACATACCCCTCGCTTCTGACCATAATTTTTTGTTTGAGGGTGATGAATCCTCAAGGAATGCGTTATAGGCGCTTCGAAGGGCTTTACTAAATTCTATGTACTTTTTTTGGGCGATTCTTTTTTGATAGGAGTAATGACTGATTAAATGCCCTCTCATAACTGCCTTGGCCGTCTCCCAAAACAATTGAGGGTTGTCACTATGTTCTGTATTGGTTGCCGCAAACTCTAGCCACCACCCCCGCACTTTGTCCTTAAAAGACTCATCGCCTGCCAAGGCAACAGGAAAACGCCAGACAAAATCATGGCCTTTAGGTAAAGTGTCAACGAACTCTATAGTTATGGGGGCATGATCTGAGATGAGGATATTACGAATGTCAGTCTCCATTACCCTCTCTAATAAATTGTTGGTGATGAGAAAATTATCTATGCGGGACCACGACTGATGGACATTTGAGAAAAAGGTATAATCCCTGCTGTCTGGATGATGTAATCTCCAAACGTCAATGAGACCCGTTGATTCAACACAATTTTTCAATTTCGCGTCGTTTGGCAGCGGTTGAGTGGCTGTGCCCCTTTTACGATCTTCTTCTGGCCTAATCACTGCATTTAGATCACCTCCCACAAGGATTACCTGAGACTGGTTGGAGTTGATGCCGGAACTTAATTTTTGATAGAAATCTGTTCCGTCTTTGTTGGGGCCATAAACGTTGTAAATACATAAGTCCCCCGTAGGACAACTAAGGTGAATCCTAGCCCACCTTCCCTCATTATTTATGTCTGACGAAGTGACATTATATTCTAAGGTTTTTCGCAGTAGGATCAAGACTCCGTTTTTCTTATTTACAGCCGGAGAACCAAATACCTCTCCTACCCAGTATTTATTCATCCTGTGAAAATCACTAGCGGGGAGGTGAGTCTCCTGTAGCAAAGCTATGTCTGCTTTCAGCTTGCCTAGATGTCTCAAGATCATAAAACGTTTTTGTGGAGATAGTAAGCCCTTAACGTTCCATGATATTATCTTCATGTTTTAAATATATTAGTTTGAAACATGGTACAATTTCTGTTACTCAACATCAATGACATTAACATCGGAGCTCCCGACCCTCCTCCCCCCCAACCGCCCCCCCCCCCACACGCGCACTTTCTGGTTAAATCTGGACAGTTTTCCATGGAAACGCTTACAAACTAGCAACACAAACAGAAGAGTTGATGTAAACAACATTTTTATACCCTCCAAAGTCAGCTTACTTTTTTTAAGCTACTAGCGAAAAATGAAAACTGAACTCGGATTGGTTGCTATGGCAACAAGGACAGTTGAATGAGGCCCATTGTGTTAAAAAAAGAAACTATACCACACAGTATATGCTTTCTATTGCATCTAACCCAATGGAATAACCCAAGTCTCTGCACTATTCTATCCAACAAACTCTGTCAGAGGCCAAAATTACACACACGGGTGTATGAATGGGTGTTTCCAGTGGATAGTAAAAACTGAACTGCTAAATACAGTATGAAAGTAGCCTGAGAGCTATCGGCTTTAATAACTTTACAGGAGATCTGTTTGACCTGCTGCTTCTACATTGATACATGCAAATGTGTGATACCGTGCATAGCAAAAGCGTAACAATGATTTGAACTTGTGACTTTCAGGCTCTATATCTCACCATGTACTACAGCTTTGAATGTGAGGCTACCATCATTTTATAGACAATCATCTTGGCTATCTTATACCTAAATTTGACTTGCAAGTATTTGGCATCTGCTTAGTTCTTCAGATTCTTGTCATGTAACTGCATTGTTACTGTTTTGCTCCTAAAAATCTAGACTTTTTTTTTTTTTTTTCACTATTGTGTAAATCCACCTTTGGCTCTCAGCACTGCCTGAATCCTTCTGGGCTATCGATCAGATTCAAGCATGTCTCAAAGCTAAATCTGATCCCAGATCTCTTCTACAAGCTTCCATCGTTGGTGCATACTGCTTGACTGGTATGAATACAGCTTTTTCTTCAACTCTACCAACACATGTTGGATTGGGTTGAGGACTGGGGACTGTGGAGGCCATTACAGCAACTCTACCTTATTGTCATTGAACCATTCCTTCTCCAACCTTGACGTCTGCTTTGAGTCATTGTTCTGCTGGAACACTATGTCATCCTTTTCATACCCATAGTACTCAAGTATATGAAGTAACTCATCTTCGAGGATACTCACATATAGCTCAGCATTGAGATCACCATCGATCCTGGTCAAGTATCCAACATCTTTGGCTGTGAAACATCCCCATATCATCAGGCTTTCTCCACCGAACTTGACAGTTCCTTCAATTTCTCAAACCATTAGCCCTCTTTTCCCTTGATTCTTCCAAACCCATTTGCCCCTATCAGAGCCCGGTCTATTGACTTTCATCTCATTGCTTCAAATTACATGTTGGCAAACTTCTACTGTCCACTTTTAGATTTTTTTGTAAACTCAAGCCAACGTTTAAGGTGATATTGAAGTCAAGGCTTCTTCACCTTTTGTTGGACCATCATTCCAGACTTGTGTAATGCACATCGCACTGTGCTTGCATGGACGTCTGGGATCTCACTCTTATGAAGCATACAAGCCACCTCCACTGCCGTGTTTGTCGCACAAGAACAGATAGATTTTGTTTTGAGTCAACTTCCACAGACTTTATTTCATATTCTTCCAGCTGTCAGGGCCTCATATGATGCAGTTTGGTAATTTTCTTGACACAGAGACCCTATTGATGAGCTGGATGATGCGGTTTCTTTTTTTGGGAAATCTTTATGGCTGCTCGAACCAGTGACCTTGCACTTAAGAATCAACCTAATACACTGAGCTATTAGGGAATGTGAGAACAGGTTGTAATCTGTAGTACACAAGAACCAAAAGTTTGTCCCAGCACCAGGAGCAAAACAGTAACAATGCAGTTACATGACAAGAATCTGCATAAATAAGCATTTGCTAAATAGTTGCAAGTCAAATTCATGTATGATATCCAAGATCATTGTTTATAAAATGTTGGTAGTCTTACATTCAAAGCTGTAGTGGATGTTGAGATATGGAGTCTTAAAGTCAAAAGTTCAAAACATTGTTACCCTTTTGCTTGACTCTGTAATTAGATTAGATCAAAAAGGTACTTATTCATGAGTAGAAACAATTTCATTCAATTACAGCAAGAAGAAATCTTAAAAATGACAAATAACTAAAGGGGCTGTCCAACAGAAAAATATGAATCAGAAATGGGGCCAGGCAGGTTAAAAAAGGAGGAGGAGTGTAAAGGCTATCAGCACCACAAGAATGAGATAATAGTTGCTTGGTAATTTTGGAAATTGGGGTGACATGTATAAAAAGGCTATTTCTTGATTTCTGCCGTTAAATTCGCCAAAAGAGAGTAGTCCGCCTTTTTTCCCAATGTATGAACAGTCTTACTCGAAAGTTTGGTGCAATCTGCGCCTGTCCCGTTACTCTGTAATGCACCAAAGATGTGGGGGCGTTCTGGGGACGTCACACCACATTCGTAGGATTAGACACATTTATGAATGTGAACGCCAAAAGTAGGCGCATAACTGAGGCCATACCTGAGGCTAAAGTTGTTGTAATCACTGATAATACTATAATTATGTGATTTATGGTAGATGCTGTTATTATCAATTTTATAATATGTAATTTAATACTAATTTTATATTCATTGTCAATAAATGTTATATTCTATAATTTTATATTTTTGGGAAATGATTTTATTTAATACAGTTTTATAATTAACATCAGTAAGCATGGCTCTAGCTGTCAGGAACTTTGTAGTCTTTTGTACTTTTTTACTATGTGGCACAGATTCAACACACCAAATGTATGACCTGCAGAAGAACAGGTTCATACATTCTGGTGCAGTCTACACTGCCTTAAAGCTATTTAGAACTGGCCTGTCAGCGCCAACGTTCATACATGTCGCCCTGAGAGTTTATCTTAAACACTAAGGGGAACATGTATGAAAACTGTCTTGGTCTAAGACTTTCTTTGTTGCCCATAGCAACCAATAAGAGCTCCCCTTTCATTTCAACAGAGCACTATATGAAATGAGAGGGCCGCTCTGATTGGCAACAAAGAAAGTCTTAGACCTAGACAGTTTTCATACATGAGACCCTATTCTTCTTTCCGTGGTGGAAACTACAAAGATCCATGATGGGAATTGGTCTATATGTAATACATACATGCCAACTCTTCCGGCAGAAGGGGTTCTTCAAATGAAGGCAGCGCAGGACTAGCGTCAGGATGCTGCTCCAGCACCGCTGGGCCGATTCTCACTGACTCTGCACGACCGCTTTACAACGGCTGTGCAGAGTCAGTCAGCAGCTGCACACTCAGTGCAGCTGCCGGTACAGGGAGGAGGCAGTAGGGGTCGTTCCCCCTCCTCCCTTCTCCCCTGTATGTACAGCGCCTGGTGAGCTCACATCCCCTGCAATGCTGCATCTCCTCGGATTCAGGACACAAGGGGTGACATGTATGAAAACTGGTGCAGACTAAACAGTTGTACTTCTCAGTAAGTTAGGCCGTCACATATGAACATTGGCACTGACAGGCCAGTTTTTAATAGATTTAGGGCAGCATAGAATGCGCCAGAATGTATGACTCTTCTTCTGCAAGTCATATATACAGGCGCAGTCTAGTGCCAGTACGACAAGTCTGACTCAGGCAGACCTCCTTTAACCTGGTCTGGCTGTTCTATTTGTTATGTGCCCAAGTTTGGTGTCAAAGAATCATAAATGTGTCTATTTCAATGAATGTGGCGCAACGCCCCAGAACGCCCCAAATCTTTGGCGCACTAAAAGGTGTTGCGCCGGCGCTTATCGCGCCAAAGATTGGAATGCGACTGTTGCACCACCGGTCTACTAAGCTTTTTGACGCCAGATAACTGGCGTAGACCCGTTCTTACATGTTGCCTTTAGTGTAGCATTTGTCAGTATGTGTGAAAGTGACTCACAGCACTTTATAAATGTGTCCCACTGTGATACAGAAAAATTAGCCAAAATATGCCCCAAAATTTGTCTCACCAGTTTGACATTGGCATGGATCAGTACGACATTTGTGCATCGCATTCTGTCAAGATAGTCAGAAATGTGTCTAATCTTATGAATGTGGCATGACACACCCCAAAGAATCAAAGTGTCGAGTCTGTCAGACATGCGCCAGGTTTTGTCGAAAGACCGTTCATACATATGTTGGAAAGGGGCTAACACGTTTTTTTTAGTGGACATCACGGCAAAAGACTGGCCCAGCCGCGTTCATACATTTCACCCAAAATATACATACTGTAGAAAATCTGCTAGAATTGTCTATCTACCCTGTTTCGCCGAAAATAAGACATCACCCAAAAATAAGACGTAGTACATTTTTTTTAATGTAATTCGGAGTTTGGCTGCTTATGCTGATGTTTGTCATGAAATCACTAGAGTATATTAATACATGTTGATGTTTTGTTCAACAATAAATGTGAATTCTTGTTCATGGAAAAATAAGAAATCCCTTAAAATTAAGTCTTAGCTCAACTTTAGGAGCTAAAATTAATATGACACTATCTTATTTTCGGGAAACAGGGTATGTACTAATAGGGAAAGATTAGAGAAGACACTGTGCAGCAAATAATGATCCAACTTTAGGAAAAAGTTGCCTGGTATTACTTACTGGGTCCTTCACAAAGAGTTTTAGTCCTAGATCTTCTAATCCTTTGTGAAGTCTCAGAGCATTCTCACGGTGAATTTCCCAGGAGCGCTCTAGACCCTAGAAGTAGACATAATTAATATGCAGAGCAGGCATCATTCAATCTATATCCTAGCTTAGATGGATGAAAGAGCTTGTGCTGCAGTAGAAAATCCTCAGTATTTTATGTGTAGGACCTGGTGCACTTTTTTGATGATAAGTGTTAATGAAAAGTTATACAATTTTCCAATATACTTTCTGAATCAACAGTTTGTTCAAGACCTCTGCTTGCTGTCATCTTTACAGGATCATTTATTGTTTAATCCCAGGGGATACAAACAATCAGTCCTGGTCACGTGATGGACACAGAGGTATAGGACTGATTACAGTTATGGTATTAGTAATAGAGCTATAAGTAAATGTGTATGAATTGACGAAATACCATGGACTAGCCAGGAATGCAGAGATATTGAGCACACAGTATAAAGCTACGTCTACAAGACAGTCGGATTCGATATTTAGAAAACCGACTGTAAATCATCCTCATAGACCTGAATAGAAAATCTGAGCTTTAATCTACATCTTAGATTTTCTGAGGTCAGATTTCAATTCCGAAATCCGTTCTAAAAACTTAGAACATGTTCTATAATCCGTCATATGTCACTTAAAAACGGTGAGTTATAGTACAGTTCTATGTTAATGAGCCGGTTGAAAATCCATGCAATAAAATGTGATAAAAAAGCAAGAACCGATTGTAAAATACCGGTCAGATTCTATAACAGAATCCGATAGTATTTTACAATTGCCATGTACATGTAGCCTACTGATACAGGAGGATTATATATAGAGCATTATAGTCTATATAATTGTATCACTATGTTATAACTTCAGTGTATACTAGGTTCACTATGTTTATTCTTTATATTTTTCAATGCTATGCTCTATCAGGTGTACTGTTATTGCGACTATTACAATGCTACTTTATTGCAGATTACCTTCTATATAGTTTATATACTTGTATCTCTGTGTTAAAACTTCACTGTACTTATCTGACTGAAACGTCATCGCTTGTCACAATTTCTGATTACCACTAATCATTTAAATGCATGTGGTGCACGCACTGTTTATGAGTACCAATAAACAACTTTTATTTGCATCATAATCAACACGGGGCTCACAGGGTGCTGCAATACGCCCGAAGTATGCCCCGCAAATACAGTAAAATCATAACACTTATTGAGTGCTATGATTTTCAGACCTGAAAGTCAATGGGAGCTCTGTGGGAAGCGTACTTTCAAACAGCCGGCGTATAGTGGTGCACAGTATGCGCCACTATACACCAGGGAAAAGCCGTGTGACCATACCCAAGGTGTGCTGTCAATACTTTTCTCTTACATTTTCTATTAGAAACAATGTGAGGTGGATTGCAGTCAGATTTGATGCCGATTCTGTCGCAGATTTAGCTCTGAATCAAAATAGACCATGTGACTGTAGTCTAAGGCTATGTTCACACGGCTTATTTGCGGGGCGTAATTACGCCCCGCAATGACGCTGTGTGGGCAGGGCGGGAGCGGTGGGCCGGCACCTCGCCAGCCCATAGACTATCATTACTAGCGGCACGTATACGCCGTTAGTAAATGACATGTCACTTATCTCCCCCCGAGGCGGATTCGCCGAGCAGGGAGAGGAGACGTAATCCATAGTTCTCTATGAGAACTGTGGATTACCGTAATGACTGGGACGTATTCCAGACGTAATTCGCGCAGTACGGACTGAATTACGGACTGAAAAACGTCCCATTTTAAGCCGTGTGAACAAAGCCTAACACTCTATTCACACCATGTTTGTGGTGCATGTTGGTGTATTCACCGGAAATATTGAAAACTGGAGATTACTCTATTTTTTGCAGTAAAATTAAAGTAATCCTGATATATACCAGCCAAACTTCTGCCAAGAGAATATGCTGACTCCATTATACCCCAGGGACACTTTATATCTATCATTGGTAGATATTCCTGATACATGAACCGGACGTGCACCACAAACTACAAAGCCTTATTATAGTTTGAACATAAGAACAGTACAGCTCTCACAATTATGCAGCTTTATATTAGAGTTTTCAAATTCACCTGCTCGGCTAGGATTGCCAGTCCTTCTCTCAGACAGTAAAAGCTGGTCACTGGTCCTGTATGATGGTATCTAAAATGGCAGCGTTTAAAGTTTCTATTATAACTTGTGACCTGAAGCACTGTAATATTTCACATTATACCATTTTGCTAAAAATTTTACTTTTGTTTTAATGTTATATGCTGCGACAAAGAGTAAAAGGTCCAGTCAACAGAAAAGTGAGATCCTTTTTAACCCATTTATGACACGAGTGTTTTCAAATTCTTGTTTTTCATTTTTTCATCTCAAACTTCAGAGTCATAACTTTTTATTTTCGGTAACAATTACTGTATGAGGGCTTGTTTTTAGTGGTACCAGTTGTAGTTTCTAGTGGTACCATTTAAATGACCATATAATATATTGGAGAGCACAAATGTCACGGCGCACGTTTCTGCCGTGAAGCAGCAAGGCACGGTAGGGGTTAATCCCTCTAGTCAGTCGACACACCCAGGGAGAAGCCGGGCTGATGAGCTTAGGAGTGACAGCTCAGCTCCTAATAAAGTCAGAGGGTGTGTCGCACTGGCCAATAGGAGGGCCCGGAGGCCGCACCAATCGTCTGCTGGGGCAGTCTCTGGGTTCCTCATTTAAACTCCCTCACTGCTCTCCGTCTTTGCCAGAGAGAGGTTTCCCCTGGCTACTTTCTGTGTTTCCTGTTGGTATTTGCTCTCCTGATTTCTGACCTCGGCTCGCTTCCTGATCTCGCCTTTGCCTCTGACTTTGTACTGCGCTCCTGACCGTGTTTGGACACCGGCTTGCTTTTTGACTATTCTTTTGGCTTATGTTTCTTGGCATATACGTTCCCGTACTGTGACTGACCCAGACCGTTGAGTTTCCCTGATGGCCCTGCACTTAGCAGCGTAGGGGCTGTCATCCAGTTGGGGTTTGCCGTCATGGGCAGCACGCCAAGTAGGCAGGGACAGTGGGCTGGGTGGCAGTCAGGGCCCACTGCACCTTCTCTGACGTGACAACAAATATATTTTTTATAAATTGGAACATTTTTATTTTATTGTAGATTTTTAGTTTTTTTATATTTTAAAAACACTTTTTTTTTCTTTTTTCCACTGTAATTTTTAATCCCTTTATGGGACTTAAACGGTTGATTACAAATAGTGTATATACTGCAGTAAATGTATATGTGTACAGTTTTTTTATTTTATATGTATAGTAATTTCATTAATCTCTTATTAAACCCTGCCTGCTCTATACCCCCTTAATGCCTTCATGATGAATATATGTTTCATGGAGGGTTAAGGTGCTTAAAAACTGAATGCAGGTGTATCGGGCAGTTGGGTAATAAAATTAAAGTTGACCCCTTTGTGTCTCAACTTCTTTGATTTCCCGAGTATACTATAAACACCAAACCTGTGGGTGCTTAAACCACCCGGGACTATCCCCAGGCCACCCAGAACTGCTCTCTGACTGTCCGGAAACACCTCAAACCTGTTGGTACTGCCCAGGTTGGGGGCTCACGCAAGTCACACCCTTTACTGAAATGCTTTGGGCCCACAGGCTGTATGTTGTGTTGGCCTGCTCTACACCAATAATGGTGCCAGTAGCACTAATTTTCCAAAGTGGCATCTTTACTGCAATTTTTGTGTGTCTTGTTTTCTTTTTGAACAGTACATAAATATACAGTAGTGTTTCAAATACTTTTTTCTTTTTTACCACCAATGACCAATAAAGGCAGCTAGCAAGCCATGACTGAATAGTTCCTAAGCTACATTTCACAAAGTTTGTACTTTAACCTTACATTGTCTGAATTTTGTGTGTTGTATTTGTTCAGATGGCCAGAATTTTTTTTTTTTGTGGTTGCAATGCAAAGACATAAATAATACATGACAGAATACAGTAAACCTGACATTTTGTGGTTAAATTTGGCCAACATTGCCAGTTGCTGACACCAGGGCTTCCCACATATGCAAGCTCAGATTGTAACTTACGCTCTTGGTTTTCCATCACAGCCCCAGTAGTTTGCAAGCCATGTCATGTCCACATAAAGAGATGGTGGTTTTGTCTTACGGCTGAATATCTTCTTACTATGCAAAAAATGAAGTCAATGAATGTCAGCAGTGGTAGTGACCTTTTTTTTGTAACTGCTCATAATATAGGAGGACATGTATGAACCTGGCGCCGACTCGCCAGTTCTACCTCTGTTTTTAATAGTGTATGATCTGACAGTTTGTATGAAAGTGTCTCCCAGCACTGTATGAATGTGTCCCATTCTCGCCAAAAGTATTCTTAGCCATGCCACTTTGAAACTGGTATGGATGTGTACAATTATTTTGCGCCAAACATTGGCTCAACTTCGGCACATTGTGCACATTATATGCAACTTTGATGCATTGAAAAGTGTTGTCTGGCATTGATTGTGCAAAATTTTGGTGTACGATGGTTCATACATCTATAGAACAGTGCTTCAAAGCATGACAAAAAAATGGTGCAGCCCTGTTCATACATGTCACCCATAGTTTGCAATACATATCTATTACATGTTGCATAGTATTTCATTTGAAAGTCTCTTTTGGAGACATGTTTTAAAGGGGTTGTCTCACTACTTACCTCAGTCCTGTTTCCTTGGTTTCATTTTGTTTTCAGGAGCGTGTTTACTGGCTTCTACTAGGCTGCAGTAGAAGCCAGGTCTTTAGCTATAGCAACCAGTGCTGGCAGCCTATCATGAGGGATCAAACAGGTCTGTAGCTATAGTGACCTGAGGAGCTGATGGAGTCCATACAAGAGGGAATATCTATGGATAGGTAGGACACTGTTAATGGACATATATTGCAAAGTAACTTGTTTTTTTTTTCGAGATCTTTAACATAAAAAGCAATCCTTGTAGTGAGACAACCCCTTTAATGATGGTATTAGAGAATTGCCTGAATAGCAAATACACTGAAATACAAACATCTTCCTGTGTAATAAGGGACATTATCTATGATGCATTAAAATGTCCATGATACGAGGTACAATGTGAGGTATTCATAAAAATATCTTTACATTTATGTTAAAACATATCCCTGAAAGCAGTATGGGTAAAATCTGAATCATGGTGTTAAGCTGGAGGCTTGGTCCTTGTGATTTATTATGTGCCTGGTTAGTAAAATCTTTACATTTTTGTAGCAACACCAACCTATTGAAATAGTTTTGATATAACGTACTTGTTGCTAAATTTTATGCCAGTGTACTGGATTTGATAGTTAAGGTATTTTCACATGGCGCCTTTGCAGGCCGTACTTTGGGGCATATTTGCGCTGCAATACACCAAATAACCCCCCCCCCCCCCCCACCCTCAGCAAATATGGTAATTCATAGCTCACAGTGAGAGCTATGATTACCTACTAGAAAGAAGTGACATGTCAACTAAAGTGAATGGGCACTGGGCCAGAGCAGTTTAGTAGTATGCGCCGCTATACGTTGGGAGAACGCAGTGTGAACTTACCCTTACATTATATATACTCCTCTGGGTGTGTTCTCATCATGTTTGGGGCTATGCCACAGGTGCAAATGGATACTGCAGCCATAATAAACTATAGAAGCCATAGGAAACTATGGAGCAAATGTAGTTTCGTTTAGACTTAATATCCTCTCTTTTATATTTGTACATATTTTATCTGCTGGAGTTAAAGGGGTTTTACCACGATGTAATGTTGACGTGGGATCCTCCAAAATGGGTATTTAATCACTTTTCTAAAAATATGTGATTACAAAAAATTTCAGCCTGAGAGAGCTACAGGTGCCTTACCTCCCTTAGTTACTTAAAAGCTTGCATTATGTATGACCTGACAAGAGCTGCTGGCCTGGCTTGCGCAGAGCACACTTCTTTTTATCACGCTTCTTATCTGATGAAAGGGAGCTGAAGAAGCTTTCAAGGCACCGGGTAGAAATATGTTGTCTTTTGTATACAGAATCCACTAGTTGTAGTGTGATTATCTGAGTAGATCCCTGCTTTTTCTGATGACAGAGAACATGAAGAAGCTTTCAAGCTACTGTGGAGAAAAATTGTTGTCTTTTGTATACAGAATTCACAAGTTGTAGTTTGATTATTTGAGTTAACATTTCACACGATCCCTTATGCATGGCTCTGTGCTCTGTCTAGCTCTTTCTCTCTCAGCTCAGCCATGGCTTGTTTACTTTTGCTTCTTAGCAGATAAGACATGTCCTGGCAAAACCCCTTTAACATTGTTAAGTTATTGTACTATAATTTTGTGTCTTGTGGTGATATGATTCAGGGGCCTTATGTGTAGGTTTACCCTTTGTTTTTCACTTACTGTGGGATGTGTCTCTGATTTCTAGTAATTATTTTAAAACATACCTTGCTGCTTCACTGAATGAGATGGGAGCAGTTCCTGGTGGAGCATTTAATACTTTCTGAGAACCAGAGTATAGGATGTCAATTCCTATCAGAGAAATAATAATAATAATAATAATAATAATAATAATAATAATATGAGTAGACTAAAATAGTAGTAATAATATTAATAATAATACTAATAATAGTTACAACGATAATAAGAGTATTAATATTAATAACAACAATAATAATAATAATCATCATATACACAGTGGGTTTGCACTGATATCTGTAGTCTGTTATAATTTGGATGATGGCTGCCCTTCAGTGTAATAGAACTGTCTGTCCATTAGGTGGCGTACTTAGAGCACTAATACTTGCACTGATCATTTCTGCGTACACAACAGTCTACAAATATTGACATCACCTAAATCTATCAGCTCCATTTAGACTCATCGGGAATGTAAAATGTAATCAGAACATGAAAAGCGTATCAGTATTTAGTTTTCTTTTCCTACAGCGTAGTTAATTTATACAATGGTGTCACAGTTTAAGGATAATAATGGCACAGTTCAAAAACATTACACTCAGCAGGTTTACAGCCCAGAAACTATACAAACCATGATACTACACTTGTGAAATATTGGGGCAAATTTATCAATAGTTTCTAACTCTTAGAAAGATTAAAGTCAGACTAGACAGTCTGACAATGCGCCACATAGGGATGATAAATCTGGCGCAGGTTAAAACTGTCCAATTTAACTGTACATAATTTTTAAGTTGGCCTACTTTATGCTACTAAGGGTATGTTCACATGATGTACTGCGGCGCATTCAGTACGCGCCACAGTACATTGTGTCTTTCGGGAGCTCGCGGCGCCTATTCGCCGCAAATAATTGACATGTCACTTATCTCCCTGCGCGTACAATATGATCATATTGTACGCGCGGGAAGAGGAGACGTAATCCATAGTTCTCCATGAGAACAATGGATTACCGTAATCTGACCCGTAATAGAGCGCAAATACGCGGCGAAGTGCGCACCGAATTTACGGCGTGTGAACATACCCTAAATGTGCATAAATGTTGGCGCATTTTTTGATGCACAGTCACCTGCCAAGCCACACCCCTTTTCCCACAACAACACACCCCTTTCTCTGTGGCCACGTCCTGTTTGTCAGACAATTGTGTAAAAATTGGTCACGCACACCTTGGGTAACTAAGGTTCACGGGTGCAATAGTGGAAAGGACATAAATCCAAACTATAAAAAATAAATACCACTGCACCCCTTTTTTTGATTTGCAAAATTTTAATAAATAAACAATAATACAGGACCCAGAGTCCACAAAATTTCATTTTTAAACTCAAAAAATGTTCTTTTTCAACAATTGTTACAATACAGAGGTACAGATGTCAACGATGCGACTTTCGGCAGAAAACCCTTTACAAGCACATCAGTGGATACCAGAGTCTGCATATAGTAAAAAAAAAAAAAATTTAGGGCAAAGCAAAGATGCCAAGAGATAAAGCAAATGAATAAGAAAGGATACGTCTCCAATGGGTAGTGGCTGGGGAAAGCAAGGCGTTGACTTGGCTCCAGGCAACGTGGAAATGCGTTGGACGCCAAGTCCACAACTTTGCTCCCCAGCGCCCTACCTATTGGGAGACATACCCATTATCTTTATTAAAAATTGCACAAACCCTTTGGGCACCTTTGCTTTCCCAACATTTATCTCAAAATAAAAGCAACTCTGGACCCACCTGTTTGGCTTGAAAAGGCTTTTCTCCCGAAACGTCTCATATTTTGACATCTTTTACCTCCTTATTGAAACACTTTGTGAAAAGCACTTTTGTTTGAGTAATACGTAAATTGTGTCACCCGACTCACTGTTTTTAATCTTTTTTATTTTTAAAACTTTTGCAAATAAACATAAGGTTTTCAGGGATATATTTTTCTACGTTTGTCAAAAAGGCCCTAAAGGTGTAGAAACGCTAAAAAAACATCTTAATGTGTGTAAACACACCCAAAATTTTTGCCGCAAATTGTGGCAGAATTTTGACAAAAGTATGCACAATGATGTCAAAACACAGAAATAATATAAAAGGTCATATTACAGTTGAAGGATAAGTCATAACGTTGATACTGTATGAACAGGGAAATGTGCCCCAGATTTTAGCAGAATAATAAAATTTTTCTTAGCTACTAGTGGTATCTCTAGAACAGCTTGATGGTGACAAACTTTCTAATTACAAATACTAACACACAAGCCAAGAGGACAAATTAATAACACGTTAACATTTTACTTTGGTTCTTCTCTCTAAAGGTTGACGTAAGCACCTTGCTGGTGCTGCTGTCACTGGGACGGTGGCCTCCATGCGGTGCTGCATCATAAGTGTAGGGATCTACACTAAAGAGGTCGCCGTGAAGTGGCAAGTGGGCTTATACCGTATTATCAAAAAGTAAACTCATGTTCATTTTTTAAAATATTTTTGCTGAGAAACAATAGACCAATGTGTGGTAAGTGGATATGCGTTCCATGTCTTTTTTTCTTTCTAGGATGTACGGTAAGTATAACACACATTTCTATGTTCATCTGACACCTAAAATCTGCTATAATCTGACACCCGATATCAAATTAATGTGACTTTGCCGCATATGACTCAGGAAAGCTGTTTACCTTTGAAAACCCTATAACATAAAAGACACACATATATTGCCACTATGCAGCCTATTTTGCAGGTAATGCCCTGTCCATCCAGCGTATATTTGGGGCATCCAAATCTGGAGCCATTCTGTTTTTTAGATTAATTCCTGATTTTGGCCTGATACTATGTACTGTGTGAACATTACCTTAAGGGTTGTGTTTGTAATGGGCCTGATCTGTGTCCTTTATTGTAGTGAAAACCATAGTGAACTACAATTTTCAGTCTAAAGGGATTCTGCTAAAGACATATGTTATACTGCACGATGTATGTATGAGTCCACATTCCTGTATCTACTGGGTGGCATGGGGCTGCATATATTAGGAGTATACATTCAGCACGTACACCTTCAGATTTTCCGGAATCCCTTTCAACGCGCTTCACTAATTGAACCATGTCTGTGTATGAGATAATTCTATTTATTTCCGTTCGCTATGTACAGCAGGGACAACATCTGAGTCAGAGCTGAGCGATATGTCTGGGATTAGATTTCAGCAGAGCATTGCTAACATGGATGAAGCCCTAGTCAATAGTCATCTTCTAACGGAACATTTAAGAATTCTGAAACATGATTTAGTACAGGCCAGCACAACATAGAGCCCACCAAAGAGTACCATCCAATTTGAGGCAAACCCTGCCTCAAATTGGGATGGAATTTGCCGGTTTGGGGCACTCGGGGGGCTTCCCCAAGGGGTCTGGGGAGCTGCAGGGAGGCCATCCCTACGTCCTGTAATGTTGTCAATCTATTTAGTAAAAAAATGAAAAATAAACAGCAATTTCTTTCTAACACTTTGCTGTAACCAATGTAATCTAAACAGGTGTCCTTCTAAAGGGGAAAACGCAGGAATACAAAGCAGGCAGGGTGGGGCTGATAGCCTCCCCAATGCATCCACAAAAAGGGCGCAAAACTTACTGACATCATTTGGGTCAGGGTGGACGAAACTGGCGGGAGATCGGCTGCACCGCCTCTGATGCATTTACTAGTGGCAAGCATGTTGGGTGGCCATTGGTTGAAGCATTGGAGGTGCACTGCGGCCGAAACCGTGTTTTTCCCCCTTTGGGCCCCTCAGTTTTAAAAACTGTCTGGGGTTTAAGATTTTTCTTTTTTGCACATAAAAACCAAATCAAGTTCCCTTTGATTTCATAAAGTGCTCGGGAAAAATAAAGGGGGCACCTGTTTGGGTCTTGGACAAAAAAGAAAGTCTTAGACCTAGACAGTTTTCATACATGTCCCCCAAAATGTTTTCCCCATATGCCTGGGGATTTAAGGCCACCGTGGATGGGAACACTAGATGCAAGAAGCTGGATATGTTGCACTCAGTACCCACCCTGGTGCTGCATTGTGCCCCACCTATGAGCATGGCACTTTTCCTGTTTGCTGTATCAAAAAATGCTGCATGCAATGTTATTGATCTGGCACAACCGTATCGTACGGAAACTTCTCGGATCACTGGACACATGTAAACTCACCCACATAATAAATAAGTGAAATGAATAACTCAGAAATAGTTTACCTTGTTTGTCCATGTAGATAGGTGCACCTCCCAGAGATGCCACAGAGTCTACCAGCAGGAGGCAGTTATACCTGTGTATGGGACACACATCAAATATTTACTTTTAGGACTAACATTCATTACTAACATATTATCCTTAAATGGTTCTGATGCAGAACTCCAAATCCCCTTATTAGGCACAGAGTTAAAAGACACATACCGGTGGCACAAGTCTCCAATTCCATCTAATGGCTGCACCACTCCAGTGGATGACTCTCCATGAGTGATGAAGAAGAGTGAAGGCTTGTGCTCAGCTAAACCCTGGATTTGAATAAAGAAAGAGCTATGAAAAAACAAAACCAAAAAGACCCATATTACTAAAACATCTTGTATATCATAAGGGCAGAACTACCTAATAAGAAACGGACAATATAAATGATCTGTAACAATAATCTTTGCATCTGCCCTGCCATAATAATCAGATCCGGTAAAATGAAAACTATCTAGTCTGTAATATTTTAGCATATCAAAGGGGGGCCCTTGACAATAGGGTCCCTAAACACAGAAATGAAGAGAGAGCTTTGCAATAGGTCCCATTAGAAAACGTCCCACTAAGACTTTCTTTGTTGCCCATAGCAACCAATTAAATCTCCCCTTTCATTTCACACAGTGCTCTGAAAAAATGAAAAGGTAGCCCTGATTGGTTGCTGTGGGCAACAAAGAAACAAAGAAAGTCTTAGACCTAACATTTTCATACAGTCCAGGGGGTACAAAAGGGGGGACAGTTGGACCGGGGCCCCCCTGACGGGGGGGCCCACAGGCACCCCTCGCCACACGCTCAGGATGGAGCGTCGCGGGGCAGTTTTATCTGGGGCTTGTGCGCCGGATAACACTGCCGCTGCCCCGAGCCTCACGCGCCTTCCACCGCTTGGACCTGAGTCCATCGTTCCCCTTTAATTCGTGCGTCCCATGGATTCACAGACACTTAAACGCTGCCTGCGCGGCATGATGAGCACAAGCAATTCCAGGGAAAAGATGGAACAGCCCGGAGCTTCAGGCGGAGAAAGGGGAACTAAATTTTTTCTTTTTAATTACCCTGGGGCCATGTTTCTATTAATATACGGGGCCCTATTACTTATTAAAGTAATCGGGGGCCCTATTTTAAAACCTTTTTTTAAAAATACTGGGGCCATATTTTCTTATTAATAACTGGGGGTCTTTACTTATTAAGTACTGGGGCCAATTTCTTATTATATACTGGGGGGCTTTACTTAAAAATTACGGGGGCCAATTACTTATTAAAGTACTGGGGCCCTATTACTTATTAATTCGGGGGGCCCAAATTTCTTATTAAAAACTGGGGGCCCTATTACTTATTAATGACGGGGGGCCCTATTTCAATTAATATACTGGGGCCCCTATTACTTATTAAATTTCGGGGGGCCCCAAAATTTTACTATTAATTAACCCCGGGGGCCTTTTTACTTTCCTATTAAAACTGGGGGCCATATTACCCCTACTTTTTAAATGGGTCCCCAAAGCCTTCCTATTAGTGGCCCCAACTGCCTCCCTAATTTGGCCTATCACTTACCTACCACAAAAGGACCCCAACGAAGGAAAAAATTACATAATAGGAAGATTCTGCCACTTAAAATAATTTTTAAGGGCTAAACCCACCCAAATGAATGTCTTTCTATCCGCCTATTAACTGGGGCTTCTACTATTGGAGTGTTTCCTACCTACTGGTGGCAGAAATAAAAGCCCCAAAGTTGGTTGGGGAACGTTCCCTGTTTGGAGTCTAACATGTTTGTGTGGTAAATTCTGCAGGGATGAGTTGTGGCCGGGAAAAGTCATCATTGCAGCATGGATCGGATGAAGAAAGAAAAAAGAGAACGACTCATCAGAAAAAATGTCACCTGTGAGTCACTAAATGTAACTAACTTGTAATCACTTATATGTCTGCAGAGCTTCTGTACAACTGCTATCTACCGCTATTTTGTCACTGTATGGTGGTAGTATACAGTCTGCAACCTGTGTAAAACCCGGTTTTACCCTATATGGTCACTGAATGGAGGTAATATACAGTCTGCAGAGCCTGTGTACACTGGTAGCTACCACTATATGGTCTCTGTATGGAGGTAGTACAGATTCTAGAGACTGTGTACACTGGGGTCTACCACTAAAAGGTAACTGTATGGAAGTAATATATAGTCTGCAGAGCCTGTGGACACTGGTGTCTACCACTTGCTTGTCACTGTATGGAGGTAATATACAGCCTGCAGAGCCTGTGTATATTGGTGTCTACCACTATATGGTCATTGTATGGAGGTAATATACAGTCTGCAGAGTCTGTGTACACTGGTGTCTACCAATATATTGTCACTGTATGGAAGTAATATACAGTCTGCTCAGCCTTTGTACACTGGTACCTACCACTATATGGTCACTGAATCGTGGTAATATACAGTCTGCAGAGCCTGTGTACACTGGTACCTACCACTATATGGTCACTGAATGGTGGTAATATACAGTCTGCAGAGCCTGTGTACACTGGTAATTACCACTTATAGATGTACTGTCATGGTGGCAGGTTCACCCAATTTTTACGTAAACCACCCCATATTTATAAAACATGGCTGGGCCATTGTAAATTTAGCACTTTTCCCCCTTTGTCTCCCCCAGGCACCCTCATAGATTGTAAGCTCTTGCGAGCAGGGCCCTCACACCTTGTGTCTCACCTGTAAGTAGCTTTCACTGTGTAATGTCTGTTTTTTGTCTGTAATTATACCATCTACATTGTAAAGTGCTGCGGAATTTGTTGGCGCTATATAAATAAAGATTATTATTATTACTATATGGTCACTGTATGGTGGTAATAGCGGACAATTCCTTTTAATATAAATAATTTTCTGCAGCGCGCTACACCACAGACATCCGACACGTCAAGTTGGGAACCTGTTGTTGAAAGTATTGGTCCACAGACGGTGTCTGGGTATAGGGGGGCCCCGAGATGAAGTTTCGCACCCGGGCCCATGAGTCTCTAGCTATGCACCTTTTCTTGTCCCCCTTTGTATTCCATTAAATATTTACCATATTAGCCTTAAAGGGGTGACCCCACCATAGAGTTTGATGGCATATCCCTAAAATATGCCATCAAACTCTGATAGGTGCGGGTTCCACCTCTGAGTCCAGCACTTATCTTGGAAACAGGCCACAAAAGTTTTGGCTCAGATTGGAGAACTGATCACGCTTGTACATGACTCTCCATTCTGTTCAATGGGAGCTTCAAGTACAGCCGAATATGGTGCTCAGCTGTACTCAGAAAAAAACTTTGAGATTCTTAGTTCACATGTTTTTGATCAAAAAATGCTTAAGCCACCCACGAACTTACAACGTGATCTCAGGTCGGGTGGTCCTACGCTATCTTTACCTCTCAATAGAGCCAAATTCAGGCCTCTCATTGGGTCAACCCACCTCCATTATCCAGAGAGAAATAAATAAAAAAACACCATCCTTGCAAGCTGCACTCATATAACAGCCTGTGAAAGTGGGCGGGGTGCAGAAAACCAAAATGGAGGCATCCCTCCCTCCCTATATAGATTAAAAGCAATGGTAATGGTGTGCGTGTGTATATATATATGCCGCAACCCTGCCAGTGGCACCCAGGTTCACATTGTGTTTTTGCAGAAATGTTTTTTGTGCAGAACTATACATTATATTTGGCATATATTGCTTTTAATCTATATAGGGAGGAAGGGATGCCTCCATTTTGGTTTTCTGCACCCTGCCCACTTTCACAGGCTGTTATATGAGTGCAGCTTGCATGGTTGGTGTTTTTTAATTTCTTTCTCTCTGGATAATGGAGGTCGGTTGACCCAATGAGAGGCCTGAATTTGGCTCTATTGAGAGGTAAAGATAGCGTAGGACCACCCAACCTGAGATCACGTTGTAAGTTCGTGGGTGGCTTAAGCATTTTTTGATCAAAAACATGTAAACTAAGAATCTCAAAGTTTTTTTCATGTATGATAGATAGCATAAATGCTTCTTTAGGGATTTCCATGTAATGTATTGCCCAACTGTAATCAGAACTCCCATAGAACAGAGTGCAGCACAAGTGTGAGCAGGTCTTCATTCTGAGCCAAAACTTTCAGGAGCCTGTTCCTGAGACAGGTGCTGATATCAGAGTTGGGACCCAGGCCCATCAGATTTTAATGGCTTATTCTAGAGATATTTCATCAATCTTTATGATGGGAACACCCCTTTAAGGTGATGGATGCCCAGCGGAGTTCATAACATTTATCTGTTAATTGGATACCATTACAGCCTATGAGTGACAGGCCCTTTAAAACGGAGGTCTGACAATGGCAGGTGGATGGTGTCCCCCTCTAGCATTGCTTGAAGGGGTTGTCCAAATTAGATTCCTATTTTCTTTGGAAAATAAAAATAGTAATAGTAGTAGTAGTAATGAGTAGTAGTAATAGTAGTAATTACTTCCTCACTCTTTTCTATTCCAGCTCTGCCTCTCTCACTACTCTCTCCCCATCTGCTGTTGTCTTCCCAGTCCTGCCGGTCAGAATGTGACCACTGCAGTCCCCAAACTGGCTACAGCGGTCACGTGTCTTTTCCTTACACTGCTCAGAAGTGAATGCTCTAAACAGTGATGTCAGTCAATGAAATGTTCCAATCAGGGGCTGCAACAGATACGTTCTGCCTTCCAGGACCAGGAAGACAACAAAAGATTGGGGCAGAGCAGCGGGAGATGCATGGCTTATTTATTTTTCGGGTACCATTTAACGTACCATATGATGCAGTGAGAAATGGCTGCTGGGAAGGAAGTGGGGTGGGATTGCAAGAAAAGCAAATGTCTGATCTTTGAGGGTATTTCCTTTATGGCATTAATGGTAGGGTGTAAATGACATATGGCGACATGTCCCAATACGCAAACGCCATTTTTTTGGGTCTATTGTGCGGCAAAAACACTTTCGACGCCATATTCTTGATGCAAATGAACTTTTGTACACCAAAACTAGGTGCATTATACGCCAGGCACGACACATTGTAATGTGCCTAAAAATGATACGCTGTGTGCCTCCATAACACAATGCGCTTACTGAGGCGCATTACATACACTAGTAATGATATGTTATGCACCTCCGTTGTGCAATGCACCTCGATGGGCACATTACATGCACTACCAATGACACGCTACGTGCCACGATTTGCACAATGCGCCTTTTTAGGCACATTATGTTTACTATGTAAGGTATACCTGACACCAGATTTTTGAGAGGATTGGACTTTCTGGCGCACTTTACACTGATTTAATGCTCCTAAAAACTGCCACGCCACCGCCAATTTTCGGACATGTCTCCTATAGTGTCCCCTTCCATAAATATCTGATAAGTGTGGGTCTCACCTTGAGCACGGGCCCCTTAACTCATCTGTACTGCAGCTGCCCAAAATGGAGGGCAGGCTGCGCATGCGCATCTGAGTGTGTATGGCTTTACTTAGAAGTGTGTATGGCTTTTACTTAGAATTCCTACTAAAATGATTGAAGACAGCTGTGCAGCCATTTTTCGATTCTGTGCAACCGTAGCACAGAGGAGTTTGGGGGCACTTTCTAGGGGCGGGTTCTATGTCAGACATTTATGGGATATCTTCTCAATATGTCATAAGTTTTTTGGTTGGGAACACCCATTTAACTGTGGAAAACAACATTTATTTTTTTAATTACTTTTTTAGTTCCTGTATAAAAGTTTCTTTTGCGTGAACCACATAGATGTTCCCATTTTTCTGCTGTCAGGACCACATAAAAATGCAAGCATCAGAAGATGGGTTTACATTACCTTTTCTATTTCTTTTAATGTGAATCCTTCACCAGGTGGCTTTGCCAGGAGACGCACATCAGCACCTGAATTACACAAAATAGGTTTCATTGTGAATTTCTATTTCTATCATCATAATGGCATTATGCATGAAATCCCCAGAGGACACTCGTTCCTGCTGCAGAAGCTGAGAATTTGGCATAAAGCATAATTAGTGCGTAGCTATTGCCACAGCCATGCAAGAAAATAATTTAGATTCAACATGAGGCTAAAATAGGGTTAAATGTATGTGTGAATATTTGGCAGATGCCAAGGAAAACAGCCAGAGCAGAGTCCAAGCCAACAGTGCTGAGAACTGACCAGGTGCAAATACTAGACAACAGGAATATAGCAATAATTAACTTGGGTACATAAATACAAACTCAAGTTATCAATGTAATATACTGGAAGAAGGGGCAATATGAACTGTACAGGCACATCATCTTACATTAGTAGCAATATTTTATTGCTGGCAGTCTCAGGCAGCCCTTATGTTAGGACTGGCATCAGTGGAAGCATAGTCTAATTCTCCAGATTATTTTCATATGAGGACTGGCATCAGTGGAGGCATAGTCTAATTCTCCAGATTATATTCATATGAGGACTGGCATCAGTGGAAACATTGTCTAATTCTCCAGATTATATTCATATGAGGACTGGCATCAGTGGAGGCATAGTCTAATTCTCCAGATTATATTAATATGAGGACTGGCATCAGTATAGGCATAGTCTAATCTCTCCTGATTATATTCATATGAGGACTGGCATCAGTGGAGGCATAGTCTAATTCTCCAGATTATATTCATATGAGGACTGGCATCAGTAGAGGCATAGTCTAATCTCTCCTGATTATATTCATATGAGGACTGGCATCAGTGGAGGCATAGTCTAATTCTCCAGATTATATTCAAATGAGGACTGGCATCAGTGGAAGCATAGTCTAATCTCTCCTGATTATATTCATATGAGGTCTGGCATCAGTGGAGGCATAGTCTAATCTCCCCTGATTATATTCATATGAGGTCTGGCATCAGTGGAGGCATAGTCTAATTCTCCAGATTATATTCATATGAGGACTGGCATCAGTGGAGGCATAGTCTAATCTATCCTGATTATATTCATATGGGGACTGGCATCAGTGGAAACATAGTGTAATCCCTCCTGATTATATTCATGTGAGAACTGGCATCAGTGGAAGCATAGGCTAATCTCTCCTGATTATTAATATGATGACTGGCATCAGTGGAGGCATAGTCTAATCTCTCCTGATTATATTCATATGGGGACTGGCATCAGTGGAGGCATTGTCTAATTCTCCAGATTATATTCATATGAGGACTGGCATCAGTGGAGGCATTGTCTAATTCTCCAGATTATATTCATATGCGGACTGGCATCAGTGGAGGCATAGTCTAATTCTCCAGATTATATTCATATGGGGACTGGCATTAGTGGAGGCATAGTCTAATCTCTCCAGATTATATTCATATGAGGACTGGCATCAGTGGAAGCATAGTCTAATCTCCCCTGATTATATTCATATGAGGAATGGCATCAGTGGAGGCATTGTCTAATTCTCCAGATTATATTCATATGAGGACTGGCATCAGTGGAGGCATAGTCTAATCTATCCTGATTATATTCATATGGGGACTGGCATCAGTGGAAACATAGTGTAATCCCTCCTGATTATATTCATGTGAGAACTGGCATCAGTGGAAGCATAGGCTAATCTCTCCTGATTATTAATATGATGACTGGCATCAGTGGAGGCATACTCTAATCTCTCCTGATTATATTCATATGGGGACTGGCATCAGTGGAGGCATTGTCTAATTCTCCAGATTATATTCATATGGGGACTGGCATTAGTGGAGGCATAGTCTAATCTCTCCAGATTATATTTATGTGAGGACTGGCATCAGTGGAAGCATAGTCTAATCTCTCCTGATTATATTCATATGGGGACTGGCATCAGTGGAGGCATAGTCTAATCTCTCCAGATTATATTCATGTGAGGACTGGCATCAGTGGAGGCATTGTCTAATTCTCCAGATTATATTCATATGAGGACTGGCATCAGTGGAAGCATAGTCTAATCTCTCCTGATTATTTATGTGAGGACTGGCATCAGTGGAAGCATAGTCTAATCTCTCCTGATTATTCATGTGCAGATAGTCATGAACATCTTTTATGAACAATATGATTTAACAGTTCTTTCCTTCAGACTATTCAATTCCTGTTCTTAAACAGTACATAAAAGAGCCTTCATCTCCATAAACATAAAACTTCATGGCTAAAGCCTGGATTGCATCTTTGTCACCATGAAGTAAATCCAGTTGATCCCATTAGTAAGGTCTGGCAGGCACAGTAGATGTGCGTCATGTAATGGATCTGGCATAGCTGTTTTAGTTTTTCTGTTCCTATATTCTCTTCCTACTATACATGCTGGGAGTTTAAGAGTGAGAATACATGGAGTGGCCCATAGTCCGGCCTCCAACACGTCTACCAAGGGCTGCACGAGATGTCGACAAACTCATTTGGTCATCAGCGGATGCATTGGAGGTGGCACTAATGGTCGTGGTATTCCTATCCTTACCAGTGCATAAAGTACATGTAGAATACTAATGTACAAACTAAAATCTATCATGTAACAAAAGCACAACACTGCTTAACTTTTTTATGCCAAGAAGGGCCCTTAGTCATATCATATAGGAGCCCACACATAGGTTATAGGAAATTTTAATTACAGTCTAACTGTATACTTTTATAGTGGTAGTACACTGAACTGATAACGCTCCATTGATGCTTACTGTAGTGATAGACCCCAAACAGGTCTTATTTGACAGAGTTGGAATTTTCAGTTTTTCTTACCTATCCTTTGAGCAATGTCAGCAGCTCTTTCTCCCCAAATGCCTTTTAAAGCCACAAGAACTACATCGCCTTTCTCCACCACATTAAAAATGGCAGCCTCCATAGCACAGTGTCCAGAGCCACTGACGGCCAGCGTCAATGTGTTTTCTGTCTGGAAGGCATATTGTATCCCCAATTTAATGTCATCCATTATCTGTAGAAAAGAGAGATAGGTAAATTACTGAACAACATGTAATAAGTCACCCACAATCTCCTTGTATGTTTTCCTTTATATGATACTCGTGTACCATTTGGTCACACTTGGTGGAATTCAAACCATTCATATCGCCCCAGATTAATCCTTTACCGCTGTAGCGGTGACAGAACCCCTTTTTTGGAATCTGACATCTGTCACTTTATGTGGAATAACTTTTTGATACTTTTACCTATCCATGTGATTCAAAGACTGTTTTCTCGTGACACATTTGGCGACATAGAGGCCAGTTCTAAATAGCTTCAAAGTAGTGTAGAATGCACCAGAATGTATGACTCTGTCCTACTGTGGGTCATACATAAAGGCGCATTGTAGTTCCACTATGACAACTCAGACTCAGGTAAACCACTTTTAACTTGGTCTAGCTTTTCCAGCAGTAATGCGTCTAGTTTTGCCGTCCTCCATTCATAAATGTCCTGAATCATACAGTTGTGGAGCGACACGCCCCCACAGAGTTTACAACTCTGCTAACTCACATTTATAGCCAGACATCCCTTCATTAGTAATGTCACTGTAAGGCCTCGTTCACACGGCTTATTTTGGGACTGATTTCAGCTGTATTAAGCGCCGTATTTGCGCTCCAATATGGCTGAAATCAGTCCCAGGCATTACAGTAATCCACAGTTCTCATAGAGAACTATGGATTACGTCTCCTCTCCCCGCTCAGCGGATCCGCCGAGCGGGGAGAAAGTGACATGTCAATTATTTACGGCGTGTACACGCCGTGAATAATGACTGTCTATGGGGCCGGCGAGGAAATGCCTGTCCCTCCGCCCCCGCTGGGCACAGCCAGCCGGCGTAATTTCGGGGCGAAATCCCGTATCCCGCTATTACTCAGCAATAAGCAGTGTTGGTACATTGCCTAAAATGGCCCACTGCTAGATTAGGAAACTAGCAGAGCTGAAATGTCGATTTCACTGTTGTAGACACGCCACTCAGACTAAACATGTAGTGATGCTCCTAGGGTATGTTATCACATGGCACAAATTTTGGGTCCATGTTGGAATTTTCTCTCCCCCTCTCCCCCCCCCTTTTCTTCTTGTTACTGTTCGTAGCTACGTTTTTGGGTGCTTTTTCTGTAGTCTCTTCAACGGATCCCTTCTATGGCCAAACCCACCGGTCCGAGTGATCATACCCTTTGGCAGACTGCGTGTTTGGATCATGTTTGGGCCGGCAGCAACGAATCGCTCCCTTTACTTGATGAATCAGGGGCTCCGGCTTTGTCTTTCGAGACCAAGAATTTGACATGTCAATTTTGGTTCGGACCATCCGAAAAGGTCGGAAAAGCTAACATGATCGTCTTTCGGATCCGTTCCAAGAATTGACATGCCAATTCCTGGTCCAAAAGACAAAGCAGGAGCCCTATAATAAAGTATAGGGTGCGTTCTTGCTGTGTCCAACACGGATCCAAACACACAGCTGCATGTTGGACTGTGTGTTTGGATGTATGTTTGGGTCCCTGTTGGATCTGAAAAATGCACCCAAAAACGTAGCTTCGATCGGATCCAACACGGACCCATAACACATACATCACAAACACACATCTTGGAAACCCACCGCAGTGGGAAATAACCACGTAAGAAGCTGTGAAGAATGAAAACAGCCAGATGGGAAAGCCCTTTAACATGGGAATTTTTGCTTGCAGTTGCCGTGAATGGAGTTCAAAATTATGGACTTTGGGGAAATACATGCTTTTTAAGTATAAAAGTGTCTGGAGAAGAATCTTGGTACTTGATCAAATATGCTTTTCTCTTTATAAAATTTTTCCATTCATAGCCTTTTTGTGGTTTATTGACTTTGACTGCATAATCTCCGGCAATATCCATTACCTACTCGTGGCTTTATCGAGATGGGGACTTGGGGGTAGCGTGGGTTGTGCTGGCTAGCGGATGCTTGGGTCTGTTGGTATTGTGTTGAACTGTTTCGCGTTGGATCTTCGGCTCTGGGTTACGGGACACGGGTTTGGGAGTTTAGGATTTGGGGGGTGGAGTGTTTGGTGAGGGTTTTAGGCTGATGTGTTTTTTGAGGTGTGTTTTTTATCTTTTGTTCATTTTTTTTTGGTCACATTGTTTGAGGGGGAGGTACGCACATGGGGTAGTCGTGGGGTTTGGGGGACTTGGTAATCGTGGGGGCGGGGGGTTGTATGCGGGTTAGGTCTTTTGGCGTGGTGGTTGTGAGGGGTGGGATGGGCATTGGTGTGTGGGTATTGGTGGTGGGTGGGTGTGTCGGGTGGGGGGGGGGGTCGGAGGAGGGTGAAGAGTGTTATGGTGGCTGGTGTTTTACGGTTGGGTTGTCGAAGGCTAAGATACGAGTCGGCTGAGAGAGGTGTACTGCTTTAGGGGGGGAGTGGTGGCGACACATTTGCACTGGGGGGGGGGTGTGGGTGTGCCAGAGGTTTATGTCGGGTGGTGTGTGAGGTTTTTGCCTGGGTTGTTTCTGGGTGCTTGTTGTATGGACTGTCGGGGTGTGTGAGGATTTCCGTGGTTAGGGGCAATGGTTGGTCATGCCTACTCACGCTTATTAACAGTTCTGTGGCCCCTCTAGGGCGATTTGCAAGGGATGGCATGGTGTGTGTGGGGGGGGGCAGTCGCTGTTTGGTGTGACATTAGGGGATTGGGATTGGGTGTTCTGGGTGTTGACTGTTTTGTTCGTGTGGGGGTATAATGGTTCTTATTCGGCATGGGCAGAGTGATTAGACATAGGGGGTGTGGGTGTGTGGAACGGGTTCGGATTGGGAGGATACTCCACGTGGTTGGGTTGAGGGTGTGATGACCTGAGTGATATTTGGGTCCTGTGGGAGGTTTAGAAGTCCACCGATCATTTGCGGCTGTATAGGCGCAGGGTGCCAATTGTCCTACAGTTGACTAAGGTGCGGCCTGTGCGGATTTATCAGCGATCTCGTTGCGTGCATGCGGCATCAACTACTGGAAAGGCAGGCAATGGCATCCGTCGGGGGGATTGTATCGGTGAGCGAGGCGGCGCCCCAGGAATGCGGTGCAGCTTATACTATTCAATATATGGGCTATGTCCGGTCTCTTGCAAAAATGGTACATATTGATTGCCATATATGCGGCTATGTAACGGAGTAATGCATTTTGAATGGGATATTGTTGGTAATGATTATATACCGTAAGACGCTTGTGTTTGTGCACTTGTTATCTTAATGGTGGCTGTATCACTATTCATGGGAGAGTAAATGAAATTGAAAAGTTTCCGATCCGAAGTTATGTAGTCTGCATCACCATTGTATATAGCAATTGCAATAATAGTCACACATTTGTGTGCCAAGTAAGTCATTTGCACTTTCATTGTTAGCAATGGGATACATAAACACTATATTGAACTAATTAAACTCTTAAAAGAACTATCCGAGAAAACTTGTGCATAATAGTAGACCAAATAATTCTCCTCAGGTAGGCGGACAAAAGGTACATAATCACATCACATATAAAGCATGCTATCTCAAATATCCATGGCCAAGTCAGCAATACACTTTAGAAGGAGGCAATGGACACATGGTTTTGGTCATTAAATCATCTTGGCAAAACATGTGCTTTATGGGGAGGGCTATTGTAGTTGTGGGGGCGTGCGGTACTGTGAGTCCACTGGATTAATCATAATACTATATTGGGGTCTACGAGGTCTGTGTACTGCTGGTCTATGAGTGGAGGTGCCAGAAGGTGCCGGCCAGGTTTGTTCCATTGGGATTGTCTTGTGGCTATTGAAGATATGGAAGGTTTTAGGGACAGTCACAGGATTGGTGGTCCTTTATTCTGTTACTTGGCGTAGTATATTAAGGGCTAGGGTAGGGGTCTATGGCTCCAGTTATAGGGAGAGTCTGCATCAACTGGTTGTGGGGTTAGTGAGGTTGTTAGTCTGTCTGGTTGTTTGGCCATGTTAGGGCACGGCTAGGATTGATTTGTTCAGTTAGCGTTAATGTTGTTATTTGTTAAAACATTCATAACCTTGGCTTTGTAATCCATTTGCCCTTTTGGACCACAGTCCTGGTTTAGGCTTCTAATTATGCCAGCAAAATCTTAACTTCATATTTTACACATATGTGTATTACCGCAAGCCAAAGTCTTTTACGAGCCACTAAACTAGGAGTGGGCTCTCGTCTCAGTAGATTGTGTGTAGCATCACATCGATTGTATGATTGTGTTTCAAGACAACATTTATAGATATGTGTCCCATTTTGTAGACAATAACGTGAAAGCATAAATCGTGTAGACCTAAAAAAGAGTCTGTACACTAAATTTGGTTACTCTCTGCCTCATCACTTTGATAATATAATACCATTGGATTCAGTATTACACTTTTTTGCTATATCTCTTTTTAGCGTGTCTAATCGTCATGATTTTACGGCGCAGCCACTGCCCTAAGCTCATCTGTGCTAGGTCTAAAGTGTTGATAAATTATCTTGACTGGTGCCCGTTTGTTGTTTGTTTTTAAATTACATTAGTTCAATGTCAGGCATACAAAAGTTTTTTTGTGCGTCATAGTCGGCTAGTATACAGGGTTTAAGGGATTTAGGCCCCGGTGGACCTGTTTGGTGGCGGGAAGGTATTTGTCGCATACAGGACGTTTCGGTGGCTCTCTACTCATTGGAGGGTTTTTCCTTCCTCTGGATCTAATTGGATTGAAGATAAGTGGGTGGTTGCGGTTGGCTGGTCTCGGGCGGGGGTATGCCTTACTACACAGAGGTCCATGTAACTGTGGGAACTGTATGCACATTTAAATAATGAAATTATACTTTTCCTTCCTGCAGAATCCCCTTCTGGCTATAGGCAAAAAAAACCCAAACAATCAGTCTTGAAATTTGCAGTTGCAGAGTTTGCTTTGGCTCTGTTGGCAATTCATAATTGCAAATTCATCTGCATCTCTGACAGTAAGAGGGGGGGGGGTTGGTGGGTGGCGGGACGGTAAATGGTTGGGTGGGGTTTTTGACATGTCGGATTAATTTGAGAGATCTTATGTGATTCTACATGTGGGGTTTGAGGCGTCTTCCAGGATTAGGACAATGGGGTGTTTAGGGAGGGTGCAGGGGGGGTTTGGGGGGGTTATAACTGCTTCTAGCCATTTGCGTGTTTTGGAATCTTACTTTTCAGTTTTTTTGGCGGCACACATCCATGGGAAAATCTGTCTCAGCATGTGTGTTATCGAGTGGATTTACCCCTATACATGTCTCTAAACTGCTAAAATCTGCATCAGAGACCAAAGGTGACAAAATTCAAACAGGTGTCAATTTTATTGTGCACATTAGAAGTGTAGAATGCTCCAGGGTTTCCCTCAGTTTCAACCACTCCGTAGTAATAATCTTTTATTGCCACGGGAACCAAGGTGGCAAAAGTAACATGAGGCCTTAGGGTGATCAAGTGATGTCAGTGTCTCTGATAATGTTGTAATCCTGTGAATCAGTATACTTCTATACCTTAATCGCGGATAAACCCTTTTTATGCTTATGGGCTAACTGGTTTTGGGTGACTGTTCTGCGCACACATAAAACTCTGTTTTGGCCTACACCAATTAAATTGCTTACATTTGGTCAAAGCTTAACAATGTTCATTCAACAGTTGCATGGATGGCCACTTCACTGTGCTGTATGGCCCAAAAGCTGCACTTTAATTTCTGTTTTTCCACTGGAATCACCAAGAGACTTCCTTGAAATACACACTACCCCACAAAAAGTTAGTATATTTGGCCTCTTGCGTTGAATTTCAGGATGGAATTATAACAATTTCTCATTTATTGGAATTTTTTCTTTCTAATTAACTAATTGGATGATATGTTATTCGAATGCGTATTTTTTTTTACTTGGCGCCGACAAGTGGAAACCCAAGTTCTTAATAAACTAGAGGAAGAGTGATAGGTATGATGACATCAATGAATATGTTTGCGCGCATTTTCATTGCAACTTAATGCGCCAAGTTCTGTCAATAGTTTGGCGCATTTATTACTCTATTGCCCAATAAGTGTGTCAGCATTTAGTCTAATGTAATGTGCAATAAATGTATAAAGGCATATAGCACTAGGCGGGTGATATAAATAAAAAGAAATAGTACATATAGAAGTGCATGTCAGTGATAATAGATTAACGAATGGTATGTGTGCTTGCTTGGATGGTCCTACTGACTCACGAATTACCTGTGCTGGCGCCGGCGATGGGCGCGGTTGCGAGTTAGTTTGGATGGTACAGTGCCTGCAATTTTTTTGTTTGGGATTTTGGGCAAAGGTGGGCGCTTACGAGTATAGTGAGTCAGATTGTTGTTATTGGTTGGGCACGGTGTCTTGTGATTTTATTCATTGTGTTGTTTTGGTTTGGTGCGGCTGGTGGGTAGATTTTCTAGGGGTGCTGTGGTCTTAGAGTTAATAATTTTTTTGTTCCCCTTTTTGCTCGTGTTGTGACCTTTAATGTGTTTTTATTTCTCTTTAATCATATTTATAACATTCAACTTGACAAATACTTCGTCTATCCATTAAATAACCCATGATGGTGTTCATTTTTTTTAACAGTTTTACTTAATTAAGTAGATAAATTTACTCTTGCTGCTATCACCCTTTTTTCTACATACTACAAGAGCCAGCACAGGCAACAGGTCTTTCTTGCAACCAAGCATAAATCACTACCTTTGTTATCTTATTCTCTTGTCATGTTATTCTATAAGACTTGTTGTTTTTGTTTTAGCCTCTACATATGTTTGGGCATTACTTCTATGCGGCCAAAGGTTCATTTTGCGTCCAAACACACAGGTCGAAGCGCACAATGAACTGTTGACACCCATTTTTAATTGCCCACATAATCCATCACTTTCCATACATTTCTGGCGTTTATACAATGATTATTATGAATGCAATAATTTACATGTTGTAAGCGCCATTCACTTGCATAACACGTAATCTCAAAGTTCGGTTACATTACAGTGTATGCCTTTAAAAAGTATGGTGCATGTAAATACGAGCTTTTTGCGGCATACTTTGTATGAGCATTACAAGTGTAATGCCGCCCGAACTCTTTGATGAGAAGTTTGGCGCATGATGCTTATGTAATGTGCCATATTTCTTTCTACTTTCGTATTCTTCTCTTTTCTATATTATTTCTGAAACTGGGTTGGATGGCGCCAAGTCATTAAAAAAAAATAGCATTCGATTTTCATACTATGTGCCCTAAATCTCTTAACCTTAGAATTCTTCCAGATGGAAGTAGCCACTGAATTTAGAGTGTTACAGAGTGTCATCAGCAGGTTGCAACAGAGATACAAAGAGACTAAAAGAGTCACAGAAAGGCAAAGAACTTGGTCCCCTCTAGTTTTCTTATATCTATCTGTGGACGCTTCTTTGTAACCTATTGCCTGCTCGGAACACGGCTTGTTGGTGGGATTCCCACATTTTTGCCGCATTGTGACACACAGTATGGGGCCGGGTGTAGTGTATTTTATAGTGTACATTTTCTTCAACGAGTGGTATTGGGCTGCGTGTGTATTATTTACTTTCTAGTGTATTTGGGTTTTGGGTGCCATTGGGTTGCCTCGGGCTGGAGGTTATCTCACGTGTAGGATGCATTGTGGGGTTTTGGGGTATCTTTCGGGTTATCATATGTCTATCTGTTATTATACAGACTCTTCGTTTTTATTCAGTTTATTTGTTTCCTGTAATGCCGTGTCGATGGCCAGTTGGTCTTTAGGGCAACACGGTTGAATATTTTTGGGAGTTGGTGTGGTGGCGCTGGGGGAAGTCGTGTGCAGTGCATGTATTAGCCGTTGGGTTTGCTGGAGGGCTCCCTGGGTGGTGAACTTGATTACTGGTTCTGGTTTATTTGCGCGTATGTGATTGGAGGGTTTGTTGGAGTGGTTTTGCACTTTGGTACCCTGTAGGTTGAGTTGGGGTGAGGGTCTTTTGTACAGTATGACCGTCGAATCATTGAGGTCTATCTATGGGGATGTTTTTGTTGCATGTGGGATATTTATTTTTATTGGTATGGCGTGGTAGTATCACTGGATTGAGTTAGAAGTTCAGTATGTTGGCAGTAGAACACTTTTGAGGTGGGCTCCTGGTGTGAATTGATCAATCATGTATTTCTGGCCGAGTACCGTGTGTGGCGTTTCAAGCGTCTTGTGGGGACTTGGGGGAGACGGGTGTGGTGGTCGTGAGCGCGCGCATCAGGATCAATAGATTGCTTTTATAAAGATAACTGATTAATGCACTAGACATTTTTTGATCATTAAGGACCAAGGATCTTCAATTGGATCTTATTATCTTTAATATATCATGATTGTCTCAAATAGTTTTACATGGGATACATGGCTTAGCAGCGAAGCGTTTTTTTGACTGAGTCTCTCCAATGGTGGTGTATTATGTTTCTATATTGACCTCTCGGACTAGTGATTAGGTAACCTGTCCAACTGCTCGTTAAAACTTAATTTCGAATTCAGCCTATCAACTTGGCGGCAATCGCACAGTTGCATTTAGGCATGTAGACATGGTCAAGACAATATCTGCACAGTTTCAAATGGAAATCAGTCATGTGGTAGATAGGTGATTTGAGTGCTATTGAACAGTGGAATGGTAGTTGGTGCCCAGAAGGGCTGGTCTGAGTATTTCAGAAACTGCTGTAATCACTTCCTGGGATTTTCATGTCTAATCCTTCTATAGGTTTACTGAGAATGGTCCGAAAAAGGAAAAAAACATCCAGAGAGCGGCAGTCCTCCGTGGGCGGAAATGCCTTGTTGATGCCAGAGGTCTATGGCAGATTGGGCAGGAATGGTTCGAGCTGATAGAAAGGCAAACCAGTGACTCAAATAGCCTCCCGTTACAACCAAGGTAGGCAGCCATGAGCATCTACTGACGAACAGTACGGCGAACTTTTTTTTGAGCCAGATGGGCTACTGCAGCAGAAGACCACACCGGGTGCCACTCATTTCAGCTAAGATCAGGAAACTGAGGCTAACAATTTGCCCCAAGCTCATCGAAATTGGACAGTTAGATAGATGGAAAAACATTGCCTGGTCTGATGAGTCTCGATCTCTCTGCTGCGACTTTCGGATGGTTTCTCAGGGTCAGAAATTTGGCGTCAACAACATGTAAGCATGGAACCATCCTGCCTTGTATCTAAAGTTCAGGATGGTGGTAGGTGGTGTCATGGTGTGGGGAAATATTTATTGGCTCTCTTTGGGCCCCTTGGTACCCATTTGGAGCATCGTTTTGCAAAACACCTTGTGGAATCTATCGCATGAAAGCAATTGTGGCAGTTCTGAAGGCAAAAGGGGGTCCAACCCATTACTAGCATGGTGTACCTAATAAAGTGGCCGGTGAGTGTATGTGTGCGGTGTCCCACCACAGGCATCTATGTGGGGGAAACAGGGCAGAGACTCAGTCAGTGCATGAACTCACACAGTTTTCACCATTATTTACAGCAGAACTTGTCTCCCAGTGGCAAGCACATTTCTCTAGAATTTACTCTATTGATGTTTTGCTAATGTTGTGGCTTTTTAATGGGCTTTTACAAGTTGAAGTGGAAGGGCATTGGAATATTAGGTAATGCTAATAAATTTCTAACTTTGCAATATGGGCCTATATCACCATGCTAACTTCATGTGCCTGCTCATCGTGGGATACTGTCGGGGCCATCTTTTCATCCTCATGTTTGCATAACAGATTTACTTGCAGAGTTAATTGTTGCTCCTTGCCTCGTCTCCTTTTTGCCAGTTTCATTTCTGGACACTGAAAAGTATTGTTGTTATATTTACTTCTCTGCTTATATTTCATTGCATTATTTTTAAAGCATTTTATGATATTTATGATGGACCCCTGTCTTTTGTGTTTAAAATGTTATGGTGAATTTTCAGTTTCTTGTTAGATCATCTTGTTCTGATGTAGTAAGCTAGTACTCTCGATAAGCCCCCTCACAATTCACTATGATACTCAGCCTCGTCTAATGGTATCGCCTGGATTCTTTGCTCTTCTACTGTACTACTTTCTATGGCTAACACAGTACAACATTATAATATTGTGGTCTACAGGAGAAGCATAAATTTCTATTGGAGACTTACGGAGACGTGTGGAACTAGGCAGATCGAATTGCATTTTCGCATCTATTTTTCAGTATATAATGCGCCTGATTGTATGAAATTGGTTTTTGTGCCATTATAAATGGAGTCTATAAGTTTACTATTAGCGCCTGTGTGTTGCGCATTTCGGAATTTAGGACACTTAGAGTTAGGCGTCAATCTGGGATATGGCTCTTAATAGGCTGGTAATTATTTAGATTTTGTCAGTATGTATAGCTTTCGCTGTGCTTGTGTTTAATTTTGGTTGGATTATTGCGGGGGGAGACCTTCCTGGTAAACAAGCAATGTAATTTGGGATGGGGGGAGGAGGGAGGGTGGGTGTTTGTTATGAGGGAATGTGATGATGAGTTGTTGCTTTGGGATTTTTGCGCGTTGGGTGGCTTTTTGGTTATTTTTTTGAGGTTTTTTGAGGTTTTATTATGATTGTGGATGGGTGGGTTGTGTATTTGTATGGGGGTGTGGAGTGGTTGGGGTTTGTATGAGGGTTTGTGGTGTAGTGGGGGTGTGGGGGGGGTGTGGTAGTGTGGGGGTGTGTGTGGGGGGACGTGTAGTATATTAGGGGGGTGGTATGGAGTTTGGTTTGGATTTAATGGGGTGTGTGGCATAGTTCTTGGTCAGCAATAAACAATTTACTTGTTTGGATTGAACTGGTGTAAAGTTGAGGTAATATTGGATTTTTTTTTCCACTAAATGCAAAAATTCTAGCTCCACTGTGACTCCTCAGGCATCAGGCAGTACCACAATTGAAATAGATCTGCCCCTCGTCCCTTACCCACATCAGTACAGTAAGTGTGGTCACTATTCATTTATGTCTTGTCTAATATTCTGTGGTGGTGGTGTGCTTGCAACAGAACGCCCCATCGTGTTTGGGCCCATTCTAAAAAGTGTCCGTAACCAATGGACACTCTTCACATTACTTTGTTCGTCGCATTAGACATCAGTCTGACGGCTCACAATTTCAACGCTTTTTACACCAGATATAAAGGGTGTTATTACCCCCAATTCATTTTTAATAACCATTGTCTCCCTAAGAGTGTAAGATTTGAGTTTCTGTGGGTATTCGTGTTCTGTATGGTGGGAGACAATCAGGGTGTTGTATTTGTGTACGTGTTTTCGCCATTTCCGGATTACTTCTCAGTATTGTAAGGGTACCGATGTCATGGGTGCGCTCCTGCAGCTGGACTGGGGAGGCACATATTGCAGCGCTTTGTGACGAAGCGCGGGGGGGAGGGGGGGGGTGGTGAGGGACTGGTACACATTAGTAGCGTTTTAGGGGATATGTAAAGGTGGAGCGTAGGGATGCTGGGGACTGAGCACTGGGTACAGCTAAGGGTATGGCAAGGAGTAATCGGGTTAAGTTTCATTAAGTAGCCGATATCACGCGTGAGCCTGGCTCTGGACGCGTTACATTGCGACAATGCAGGATCCTGAATTGGTTAACTTGAATAAATTCCATTTGAGCATGGCCATGGTCCGGGCTTACAGTTCCGTCGTTGACATTTCTGTTTAATGTTGATATTTTTCTATTATTAATAGATTATTTATTGACAGGGTGATAGGGTAATTGGTAACCCTTGCGGCCTTGGTTGTGTCGGTTAACGTATTTATATTTGGCTTATAAACAGCAGGTAAAACTCATGTAAGTTTAGTTTCCAAACAACTGTGCCCACTAGTCAGTTCTATATATTAATATTCATAAAATATTAAGGTGAGGAACAAAAACTAATGCCATTTTGTAGTTTACCAAACTAAAGATATTCTATAAATTAACCAAGTAACTCTCTTTAACAAAATATTAAATGTGTTTTCTCACCATGCCATTTCACATACTCACAGGCAGCTTCAGAGCCACACTGCCTGGTCAGGCTATGGGTGGTTTCAAACGTGATACAGCTCAATTTTAGCTCCGCTATATATATACTTAGCTGGTCAGAAAACATAAATGCAGGATTTTTTTTTCTGTAAATAAACAAATACAGAATTCACAAAGGGAGGATTTCGCCTAAGGGCTTTTTTATAAATGTTCGCTCTAGCTTGTTATAGTAATAGGTCGGGGCTCCTCCACCGTGGATGATGTCAACCCCCTGCCTACCATGCTATTCTGGTAGGAGGAGAATGGATTTTGAGGAAGATTAAATCTTTGTATACATTTGATCCTCAGCTTTTTCAATAGAGCAAATATATTTTGATAATATAATGTCTTCATTTACCTGCCCCCACATGTTAAAAGCTAATTATTGTAGTAGAAAAAACCCATTTAAGATGTTGAATGGTTAGGAAACTCAAAAAAAAAGGCCTAGCACTGTTCTGGACCCTTTATTCTGATGCAGCCTCTGCACGCATGTCAGTGCATCATAATTGCTTCATTTTTTAGGATTCTGTGCAGATGACAACTTATTTCTTGGCAGGGCCATTCCTACAGGTGGATGAGGCAGGCATTCGCTCAGGGTGCTGCTCAGCAGGGGGCCAGAAAAATGGGCCAGTTGCTAGCATCTCGCTCTGCACGGCCATTTTAAAACGAGAGTTAGCAATTGCACACTTTTGCTAATTTCATTGTGAATTTACTGTAAATTTTACCTCACTCAAGTAAATTACGTAAAATCTGCACACTCTGTTGCAGAATTTTATGTACAGATTTACCTGCGGATTTTCTGTAGAAAATCTTTGCAGCATATGCAAATTGACATGCAATTCTTTTCAAGACGGAGCCGAGTTGCGCTTTTGAAACACGCAGCGGCGATCCCTCATGTAAACGCCGCTGTGTGTTCGGCATACACAGCAGTGAGAATCTCGACAGAGCGGACCCCAAGACGGATCCTAAAAGCGCTTGTAACACGGAGTGTAAACTCCGCGTGAACAAGCCCTTAGGCTTGGTTCACATTTCCATCCAAAACAGATGGAATGGATCTATAGCAAAAAAAGACATTATCTGATGCAAATAGAAACGTAGCTTTTGTTCTTTTTAACTCATCCATTGTACAGATCTGTAAAAAAAAAAAAATAAGAAGAACGGATACTTCTGTTTCCACTTGCATCATTTTATTCTGGTTAAAAAAAAGAAAAAACAGAAAGCCAAAAGCAGATGAGATGCAGGTAATGCACAAAATAAGCAGTTACATGAGATGCTCAGGGTAACAGCTTTTCACTTTGAGGTTGAATCATGTTATTTATGAAGGTGAGCTGCAGCTGTATGATAATGCAATAGCTAAACTTACATGACTATAAAAAAAACATAGATGCAGGTTCAGGTTAGCAGGGGAAACCCTGGTGACCCCCTGGGCATGATGGGCCCCAAGCTATGGCAGAGAAAGATAGAGTACAAGACTCATGTGCAGTTTATGCAGTCATGTACAGTAGCTGTAGTATGAGCCCCAAAAATAAACTCCACTGGTTTGACTCAAGTATCAACTCCACTGGTGGACCCCAAGATCAACTCCACTGGTGGACCCCAAGATCAACTCCACTGGTGGACCCCAAGATCAACTCCACTGGTGGGCCTCAAGATCAACTCCACTGAAGGGCCCCAAGATCAACTCCACTGAAGGGCCCCAAGATCAACTCCACTGAAGGGTCCCAGGCACCCCAGTCCAACACTGCATATATGCCGTTATATGATGTTATGGGTTAAACAGAGGAAAAAAATCAGCTCTGCTATATCTAGTTGTGCAATCATTTGCCATTTAACATAAGTCAGCTAGGTGACTTACCTTGAACATTTCGGGGTGCATATGACCAATCATCTGTTGAGCCCCAGCAGCCTGTATCCGTGGAGGAACATTTGAAGGGCCAGGGCCCAGCATTAGTCGTTGAGGAACACTTAGAGGCTGTAGACGGGCTTGAGTTGGAGGAACAACTGTATGAGTAGACATCCTGACAGATCCGGACAGTCGGGCTGCACAAAGCAATGAATAGGATAGACCTCTAACTGTCCCTTGCATCTTTATTTACCCTTATCTGGACAATGGACGATGACGCACAGTGACCCTTCACCCAGTCTATGTTCCAGAGCAGCTCGACCATCATTTGAATGCTGCGGTTTCTCTTCCCTCCCTCTCTCTCGATTTGTCACACAGTGTCACTCCCTCTAACCCTAAGGTCACAGGTGCCTGACCTGTACTCTGTAACACTAGGGACATTACACCTGTCTACATCTGACAAAACATTCCCTACATTAGCACTGTCAAATGTGTGGTCACGGTGACTATGCCAAGGACTTCTGATGCAAAATATTTGATAAGTGACTAGGAAAAACATTTCGTCAATCTTTCCTCAATGATGTTGAAAAAGTATCTGAATTCCTGGATAAGAGATGTTCATTTAACTAGAATCCTGAGTTACATGGGCGAATGGATGTCTATATGTTCCCAAATATGCATGTTATTTCAGAGGACAGCGTGTAAAGTTTGGTAATAGATAATCTAAAAGGAACACACAAATAAGTTACTCATTACAGTGGGTCCTAGGTGAAGCATCGTTGACTGCTGACAAGACAAACTGTTTACTAACCAATTTGCTTTACTCCTGAAAAATAGACTACAGAGAACCAAATCCAATGAGTAATGATATTTTCATGTAGGAGATATGAGACATCAGGCTATGAAAACAGTTTATCATTAGCAACTGATCTAAACAAACTGGAAAAGAACTGCAGAATGATCAATTTGTATTAATTTCCCAACTTCTATTAGAAAAAGGAATGGGCAGGAAAACACTGGACAATGAAGAATTTGCTTCCATAAAAATTTTGGGTTTCTGTCTTTCAAAGTCACCAAGATGACTTAAAGGGGTTGTCTCACTACATGGATTGCTTTTTATGTTAAAGATCTTGCAAAAACAAGTCAGTTTACAATACGTGCCCATTAACAGTGTCTGACCTATTTCTAGATATCCCCTCTTGTATGATCTGCATCAGTTCCTCAGGTCGCTATAGCTACAGACCTGTTCGATCTCTCCTGATGAGCACTGGTCACTATAGCTACAGACCTGGTGTCCTCTGCAGCTCGTCACTGCAGGTCAATGGTAGCCAGTAAAGCCAGTAAACACTGAATTCAAAAATGAAACCGAGAAAACAGGACTGAGGGAAGATTAATCAATGTAGTGAGACAATCCCTTTTTTGAACAGGTTGACAACCTGTGCTTTTGCATCGACATTGATCACAGCTTTGGTTTGTAAGCATGATTTGAAACAGTGACTTCTCTTTATTGACTCATCAACGTTAAGTCTCAAGGCTGTCTTGTTATGCAATGGTAGTGTTCAACCTTCAATACCTGTTGGCTTTGCCGCACACATGAAAGAAACATATGAGAAAATGGAACTGTTGCTGAACCACATCAAGTACAGCAACTTCAACTGGAACATCTGTGGAGATTTAAAAGTAGAGGCACTGCTACTTTAAATTGTAGCTTGGATACTGCTGTTTCATTTGCGAATGGGACAGCTGTGCTACACAGTCACATTACAGTAGAACCAAGCGTACACTATCCTCTCCGTAGACCACTGGGTAGTAAATTGTCACTCATAAAGCACTTGTGGACTTAGCAATGATATTTTTGCCTCCACTTCACATAAAACTTGGGCTGGTGTATAATGTTGTGAAAGCAATGAACAAGGCAGCAGTAGGTTTTTGTTATTTGAGTAAATGTTCCCAAGAATGACTGATGCCAAGATTAAAGAAGGCATTTTTGTTGGTCCATAAATCCAACCAATCATGAATGACAAGCACTTCGAAGAGCTGCTGGTGGGGGCTGAGAAAATAGTCTGGAAATCATTGAAGGATGTTTGCAAGAATTTCCTTGGCAACTGTCGAGCACCAAACTACATCCAATTGGTTGACAACCATCTTGAAACTTACAAAGTGATTAAGTGCAACATGTCAATGAAAATTCATTTTCTGCATTCACATTTGGAAATCTTCACTGCAAATCTTGGTGCAGTCAGTGAAGAACATGGTGAATGGCTTCACCAAGATATTGCCACAAGGGGAAAAGCTTTATAAAGGCTGCTGGAATCCATCAATGCTAGCTGACTATTGCTGGACACTAATATGGAATGCACCGGACATTAAAGGGAATCTGTCACATAGATTATGCCCCCTTGCTGAGGGCAGCACAAGCTAGTGTCAGACCTGCTGTTTCCAGCGCTGTGTCCCTTATTCTGTAAGATACAGCAGTTTTAGAGCATTTACCCCCAAATCTTATTCATGAGTAGGTATTAGCTCCACCCACCAAAGGCTAGCTCCGCCCACTGACAGTTATTCACATGTTTCTACCTATTCAAAGTAATAGGTTTGTCAGTTGATGTGGGCGGGGCTAGCCTCAGGTGGGCGGGGTTTGAAAAAAACTGACAATTAAGGACTCTACGAATGACTCTTCTGGCTGAAAACTGCAGATTTGAGCATTAAATACACAAAAACTACAGCATCTTACAGAATAAGGGACACAGCGCTAGAAACAGCATGTCTGGCACTATTTCTGGAGTGGAATTAATGCTGCTGGTAAAATTTTAATTCTTCATAATCAGTAAAACTTTTTTTTTTCTCATTCCAAGCTTTATTATAGAAACATAAGAAACATCCAAAAAATAAACCAAATACAGTACCCATGGTTACACAATACAAAAGGTAAATAAAAGCAGTACTAAAATGCTTAGGTCCATGTATAGCATCCCAGCGGACAGTGACAAATGACCAAACAAACAGAGAAACAAGGCGTGAGCTATACAAAAATCTACTAAATATATGGTAAATGCAGGCAGTGATCAAGTAAGCAACGAATAGTCAAAGGGTAAGAACAGAGAGCGAAACAACATAAAAGCTAAAGAACAATCAAGCCGTTGTCTGAACAAGCAAGGGAAGTAAAAAAAAAACCATGAAATAATATCTGCAGGTGTGGCATTTCCTAATAAAAAAGGGAGCAATAAATGACAAAGGGCAAAGAAACACAGAATTAGGGGCCGTCCAGTAGCAACGTAATCCCGGAGAGGAGCCACGCATCTAAGCAATAATCAAGAAATCTAAACACAAGAAGCAAACTCTGGAGAGGCAGTGAAAGCTATCCAGCCCCTCCCATGTCCGCCAATATTTCTCCCTCCCCTCGATACCATCCAACCTCAGCTTTTCCATACGTTGGAGAAAGAAAATCTCTTTGAACCAATCGGACAAGGAAGGGGGGGTCGAGGACCGCCAAAGCCTCAGGACCAAAAGTCTGGCCGCCACCAACATAAAAACAATCACCTTCCCCTTCAAAACCGAAAGTGTCGATGGAATCATAGACAGAAGCAAGACTGCTGGATCATTTTGTAGCTGTATACCCGTAACACACTTTATTATAGCAATCACTCTTTCCCAAAAAGGAGCAATAACCGGACAGCTCCACCAAATGTGTTCCATAGTCCCACCAGCTTGGCCACATCTCCAGCAGTTAGGGGACACGGAAGGGTATAACTTGTGCAATAACGTAGGAACCCTATACCAACGCGAGATGATTTTAAAATTTAATTCGTGTAGGCGACATGATACGAAGGACTTAAAGGCTAACGTATAAGATTTCGTCCAATCCTCCTCAGGTATGGATCTCTGAATTCCTTGTTCCCAAGCAGTTTGATGTGGAGGAGGTATGCTGGTGAATCCCTGTATAATAAGACGGTAGAGGTGCGAGATAACATGGGATGGAGGGTCATCCCGCTGACAAGGTCTCAAAGGGAGTTAAAGCTCTGTGCAGGTCCAACCTCTCATTGTTGACCATATAAAAATAGCTAATCTGCATCCTCTGTTCACCCCAATAATCCCACACCCTCCACCCGAGCAATGTCCTCCCACGACTTCAGAGAGGACTGCGTAATTAGATCTCGAAATACCAATGGCTTGGAGAAGGCATGAGACCCTAGCGCCGCGAGTGCGGGGTTGCCACAAACCGGAGTCAAGGGTCCATTAGATCTGAAGAGGTTCGATTGCCTACCATAAATTCTCCAAACAAGAAGTGTAACTTGTGTAACACACGGTAGGTACGCAAGTCTAGCCTTAGGTAACAGGTCTGCTGTTATCCATGGTAACGCCGTCAATGGGGCCTCACACATCGAGGCCTCTAGAGAAACCCAGAGCTTAGTACCCCCATGATGAAACCAGTCAACTATTCTAACCATGGAAGTCGCCAGGTAATAAGACCTTATATCTGGCAGGGATAAGCCCCCCTCTTCCCTTGGTCTAATGAGCGTAGTCTTCGCAATTCTTGGCTTTTTATTTGCCCAGATAAAGGAACCAATATTCTTACAGAGCGCTTTAAAGAAAGACCCAGGGAGGAGAATCGGGACAGCCTGAAACAGATACAGGAGGCGCGGGAGAACATTTATCTTAACTATATTGATACGACCTATCCACGAGAAATCTCGTTTGTCCCATCTCGATAGATCAGATGAGAGGGTGTTCAATATTGGGGCAAAATTCAAGTCAAACGTGTGCTGCAAATCCGCCGGAATGTGGACTCCCAAATATTTAAAGGATTTTCGTGTCCAGGGGAAGGACCGCTTCAGTCGCTCCTCCTCCCCAAGTTAATACCCAAGACCACACTTTTTTTAAGATTAATTTTGGTGTTGCTCACAGAGCCAAAGGTCTCCAGAACCTTCATCAAGACCGGTAGGGAAGTGGCAGGCTGAGTAAGATAATGCAGGAGATCGTCTGCGAAAGCAGAGCACTTATGCTGAACATCATTACAGTCAAAACCCCGAATATCCGGAGTATTCCGTATGATCTGCAAGAGATGTTCCATTGTGAGAACATACAGAATAGGGGAAAGGGGACACCCCTGCCTAGTGCCATTCTCAGTATTGAGGGCCGTAGAAAGAGAACCATTAACACAAATTTGGGCATGGAGATGCGAGTAGAGAGCCATTATGCGTTGCAACATCACAGGGCCCAATCCTAACCCCTGCAGTACGGCCTGCAGGTAGTCCCATTCCACCCGATCGAATGCCTTCTCAGCGTCTAATGACAACAGCACAAGAGGCACCCTACACGTTCTGGCCTGGTGGATGAGAGAGAAGGTCTTTAGGGTGTTGTCCCTGGCCTCTGTTGCAGGGACAAAGCCCACTTGATCTAAATGGATCCACTCCCCCAACATCTCGTTCAACCTGGTCGCAATTAACTTGGCATAGAGTTTGGCATCGGTGTTGAGGAGGGATATGGGCCTATAGCTCGAGCAGAGAAGAGGATCCTTACCCTCCTTCGGGATGACCGTGATATAAGTGCCCAGAAAGGCCTGCGAGAAGGGGCTGGAAAGAGAAACTGCGTTAAAAGAAGCCAAAAGCGGCTCCGTCACCTCTTCAGCTAGGACTTTAAAAAATTTCCCTGTGTACCCATCCGGGCCAGGGCTCTTCCCCGCCGGCAGAGCAGAAATAGCTGCCTTAAGTTCCTCCGGCAAGAAAGGGTCCTCAAGAGCAAGAAGCCTATCGTGGGGGGACCCTGGGAAGGGCCGAGGCTGAAAGAAATTCCAACAATTTGGCCCTATCCTTTTCCGCTGAACAAGCTTTCGGGAGATTGTAAAGCTTATGGTAGAATGAGCGAATAATCAGTAAAACTTAATCTCATGCTTCCTCCAAATTTCTGCATGACATAGACTATCAGAAATTATATTTCCATTTAGCTTGAATGAGTTTATCATAATCACCTCAGATTTTCAAGGCAGCAAAACGATTGAAAAACTTTGTTGTCCAATGAAATCAATGTTTTCCCAGTAAAATTAATAGTTATGAATAGAAGCAAAGACAAAGCAAATTATACATTTTGTCTATTGGTTGTCAACTCTATCATCTACTCTATAGCCCCAAGGCCTCATGGTGTCCTTTCAGCTCTGTACTATGTAGCTAGAGGCACACTGTGCACTATCATATGTTGCCTCATCATATAGCAACACATTGCAAATATTCAACCCAAGAAGTAGCGTTGCACTTTGGATTCAGGTCAAAGTCAAATTCAAGCCAAACTTCAGCACTTGATTTGGGTCAGTCTGTATCGATTTTTGGGGTAAAATTTAGTATTTTTTTATTGCCAGGTTTGAATGGGTTAACTTACCTGGAAAATAATAGTGACCACACAAAATATTGACACTTTGGGCAGAATTTATCCATTTTCACTTATGGGTATGCTCACTTTTGTTGTCAGTGGCTTAGACATTGATGGGTGTGTGTTGAGTTATTTTGAGGGCACACCAAATTTACACTGTTAGGGCACGTCCCCACTGCACAGGACAAATATCGTCCGGTTTGCCGGCCGGTATTTGTCCTGTTTTGTGGTCGTCCCCACGGCCGCAGAGAGGACGGCTTTTCTCCGCGATGAGCGGAGAACAGCCCTCCCCTCTCCACATTGACATGCACAGATTCCGTCTGAAAACCAGACGGAAGAATGTGCATGATCAATGTTTTGCGGGAAAAACCGCCCGACGGAAAACCCGTGCAGTGGGGACTGCTGCACAGGTTTTCCATAAAGCACCATTGTGCTCGTTTTTGGCCGGTTTTTCAGGCGGTCTGAAAAACCGCAAACCGGCTGAAAAACCGTCCGAAAACCTGTGCCGTGGGGACATGCCCTTATACAAGCTGTACACTGATTACACTTGACATTGTATCAAAGTGTCATAACTTCAGTGTTTTTCAATGAAGGACCGTAAAGATAAAACTAAGTAACTTTAATTTAATGGATATATAAAACAGCAGTCAAGCCCAAAACATCTCATATGAATATTGAAAGACGGGTACTTAGGGTTACGGTGTGGTTATTCAACCATTCAGTCCAATTTGATCCAAGGATTCTGAGAAACTTCTCTTCACAGCCCCAGCAGGAGCTTAGCAGCGAGACGCCAGGAGACCGGGCAGAGAGTGTATGTGCACGTAGCACGTAGCGACGTTTCGGGGAGGCCCCTCCCCTTTCTCAAGCATACGTCAGCCAGCCGGAACCTGATATATATAGGGCTGGTCACAGGCACATATTTATCTTACAAAAAGCATAAAAACACACAAATAACAAAACATTTAAAATCATCACAAGAAAGCTTTGAGACCAAATGCCTCATTAATGCCTTTCGGAGCCATCGCATCCAAGCGGTGTATCCAAAAGGCTTCCCTTTGGAACAATTTTCTTTTTAGTTGCCAATGTTCCTGACATTTAATATGCTCTAGCACACACCAGCGTAGATCCGCCATAGTATGTTTTTCCTTTGCAAAGTGGCGAGGCAATGAAGTCTCACCATAACATTTTCTTTCACCATCAACCTGCAGGCTGTCACTCTGTTTAGATGTAAATTGTCTAATTACGGACTTATGTTCGGTCAATCTGATTTTTATAGGTCTGCTTGTCTGACCAACGTACACCTTGCCGCACGGGCACTTGAGCATATATACGACCCCCTGGCTATCACATGTATGGAAGCCCCTCAATGAAATTGGAAAGCCTTTCATTGGGTGATTTATTTGATCCCCTTTAATGATAGCTGCACAGTGTTGACATTTGCGGCAGGGGTATGTACCATTTTTAACCGGCATCAAAGTGACTTGCGTGTCCCTCTTTTGAGTATTCTTTCGTATATCTGTGGATATTAAACGTTGTCCAATCGTTTTACCTTTACGATATACCCAGCGTGGGTAGTCCCTAAACAAAGATCCAAATTTTGGATCAGACTGTAAAAGTCTCCAATTTTTATTAATGACCTTCCTAACAAGTCTAGCATGTCGATCATATACAGTCATAAACATAAAGCTGTCTCTTTTCTTTTTTCCTTTTGGTTTTAAGTCCGTGATTAGACAATTTACATCTAAACAGAGTGATAGCCTGCAGGTTGATGGTGAAAGAAAATGTTATGGTGAGACTTCATTGGCTCGCCACTTTGCAAAGGAAAAACATACTATGGCGGATCTACGCTGGTGTGTGCTAGAGCATATTAAATGTCAGGAACATTGGCAACTAAAAAGAAAATTGCTCCAAAGGGAAGCCTTTTGGATACACCGCTTGGATGCGATGGCTCCGAAAGGCATTAATGAGGCATTTGGTCTCAAAGCTTTCTTGTGATGATTTTAAATGGTTTGTTCTTTGTGTGTTTTTATGTTTTTTGTAAGATAAATATGTGCCTGTGACCAGCCCTATATATATCAGGTTCCGGCTGGCTGACGTATGCTTGAGAAAGGGGAGGGGCCTCCCCGAAACGTCGCTACGTGCTACGTGCACATACACTCTCTGCCCGATCTCCTGGCGTCTCGCTGCTAAGCTCCTGCTGGGGCTGTGAAGAGAAGTTTCTCAGAATCCTTGGATCAAATTGGACTGAATGGTTGAATAACCACACCGTAACCCTAAGTACCCGTCTTTCAATATTCATCTGACTGCTGTTTTATATATCCATTAAATTAAAGTTACTTAGTTTTATCGTTACGGTCCTTCATTGAAAAATTTAATTAGGTGTGTGGATTGGAGGCCCGCACCGAGAGCCGTAAATGAGACGGAGGTACGTTATGCATGTGGCAGCTTGTTTATAGAAATATCTTCAGTGTTGTCCCATGAAAATATATAATGCAATATTTACAAAAATGTGAGGGGTGTACACACTTTTGTGAGATACTGTATAGCACTGTTATAGTCCACAGTGATATACACAGATTGGTTAGTGTGTGTGTTGTGTAGTGTGTGTGTGTGTGTGTGTGTGTGTGATGTGTGTGTGTGTGTTTTTTGGGAGGAAGAGTGGGGGCTTACTTTTTTTTAGTAAAGGTTGCCTTTCCTCTTGATAAATAGATATCCACTATTTACCGCACTTCCATACAATATGTACTGGTAAACAAAGAAACAAGAAAATAAGACCTCTCCTAAAAATAAGACCTTTCAGGGCAGAAATAATATAAGACCATGTCTTATTTTCGGGGAAGCATGGTCGAAACACTCCTTAGATAAAAGTTATGCTCAGCTACATTCTGCATACTGATTATTTATACCCAAGTATATAACCCATCACAACATCGACTTTGGTGGACTTAAAGGCTGCTGTACCCATGTGTACTGAAAGATTATAATGTATGCTGCTTGCAGAGGCTGTGGATCACCATGAATGATTCATCTGAAAAGGTGAAAATGCCAAACGGTTGATGCGTGCAAAGAGGCACCAATAGTCCCTTTAGTTTATATATCAGATTATTTTATACCAGTATAATTCAAAACTATGTCTATGTGAACAACCGGAAGCTACGGCACCTCCTATTGCTGCCCGTACACATTAGACTGAAGTCGGCTGAATCATGGATTTTAATATGCCTGTGATCTTTTTTTTTTTTCTCCTTGAAAATGATCTGATATGTCTACTGGCTGTACTACAGGGGGACCCCAGTGATTAGACATTTATAAACGTCTATAAGGGGATGAGGAGCATCTTGTCAATAGCAGAAGGTGTATGACAAGCTTCTGACTTTTCTGTTTCCGTTGTTGTTATGGTTTTTCCATGTACTCTGATCTGCTTCGCCCCCTCACACCTCTGTAACTCCCACTGTTTGTGTCTGGCTTAGTAAATCCTGATAAAGTAACTATTTAATCTGTCTACCACTGTTTAGAGATACATCTACACTTGCATACCTGAAACTTATGGTATATATTAACCAGTTCCTGGGCCGATTAACCCCTTCCTGACCAGCCACATTTTCCTTTTCTGTCCCGACAGTACTCTGTTCTGACTACAAAAAACTCTGATAGGATGGGTGGAGTGCAAGACCAAAAAGGATGGAGCCACTCCCCCATTCATACAATCCAAAAAAAAAAAAAAAATGGTACCACCACCCAAATGGAAGAGTGGCCACCTCCTTTTTGTCTTGCCTTCCACCTATACATTCAAGTTCTTTTTAGTCAGAACAGAGTATAGCTGTGACCTTTATACCCTTAAACTTATGCAGGCCTGGTAAGGCACTGAGAAAGGTGAGATTTAGAGCAGGTCCCCATATGAACTGAGGTCACCTTGCCGTGAGTGGATAGACCTTTCCCAGTCTGGTCACCTTTCTGTGCTAAGAGCTTTAGATATTTCTATTTATTACATATAGCAGAAATGCCCTTTGAAATAATTCATATTCACCGTTTGTCTCTTAGCATTTGCAGAGCACTGCTTTTCTAAAATTTGTTATGGTGAATTTATTGCAGCCATGTAAAGTGTGAAAAGTACCCCATTGTTTTGCAATTTTGGGTGGTGTTGACCATTTTTGGGTTTTTGGGCAATCGTTATCATACATTGATGGCTGGCTTACCCTTTTGGGGTCAAATAATGTTTGTTTTTTCCCAAAGGCCTCGGGTTAAAAAAAGGGTTAATCAGCGGCAGACAAATATTGATATCTCAGCCCTACACTATAACACTCTAGCCACACCACTTATAATACTAGCCATGTCTTTAAAACTTGCCCAGTAGTAGTCAAAGAAGTTTCTGAATTGCTCCAATAGTAGTGAATATAGCAGATTATATTCACATTAGGATCACATACACATTTGTATCACACTGCAGATATTTTCATATAACAGCAGTACCAGCACAGCACTGATAAGACCATGTCTACACAGCACTGGTTTTTGGTCAGCTTTTTAAGTGGATTCAGTATTTAGGCCTCGTTACACGGCTTATTGCGCGTATTTGCGACGGATTGACATCGTCAATCGTCGGCAAATCCGTCCGAAATAATCAAGCTATTTTTATGATTTCAATAGAAAAAAGGTCGTCGTTCAACGACGCCATTTTCCCTTCGGTTCCCCGGCGGTTTGACGCCGGCAATCGGACGGAAAAAAACAATTCAATGTCATTATTTACGGACGGATTACCCCCTAAATGATGTGATGGTGAATCTCGGGAATCGTTAAAAATACGTGCACAACTTAGGGGCACTATTTGCAACTGATTTTCAAACTGATTTAGAACGTTTTTTAAATCGGAAATCGTTGTAAATACTTTTCTGAAATAAGCCGTGTGAACGAGGCCTTAGAATCCGCAAAAATCCATCTGTAACCATTGCCTATAGACCTTAATAGAAAATCCGAACTGTAGCCTACACAGCTCAGATTTTATTTTTTTTTTTTAAACAATGTTTTTTATTGAGAAGAATGATAGTACAACATTCATAACAAACATCAATATACATAACCAAGTTTTGAGCAAATGTACACAGTCTGTCATGAACCTGACAAGTCTCTATAAAATCATTCTTCTCAAAGTTTTTGCAATTATAAAAAGAAATAGCAGCCGACAATCTTAATATTTCCATCACTTGACCTCTATATAGTAATCCAATGACCCTCTGTCTTGTCGCCTCCCCCCCCCAAAAAACAAAAACAAGCCAACATAACCATTTTAAACTTCATAAACTGGGAAAATATTCTCAGCGAAAATAGAGATCAAATTTATCATTGCCTCATCACTAATCCTTACTATCCTATTCGATTCTTCCCCCAAGCGAAGAAAATCCACCCCTACCTTAGATGCTGGCTACCAGAATCTCCCCTCCACTAATTCTTCTCAGTCATCCACTTCCAGTTACCAAGGTCCAATAGTTTTTCCTATAATTTTATTCTGTTTGTTTGAAATTAGTCATTAATGATCTGATATCCTCATTCGAGAAAATTTTGATAATAAAACCGTTTCCATTTCTGGAAAAAATCTCTCCGTCAAAGGGTGGCCTTATTATTCTCCGCTTTATCCTCTCTAACATTAGAATTCTCCTGATCTGGCATCTACCTCTCCCACTGTAGGAATGCTGTCTTTCAACCAATGACGCAAAATACCCTTTTTTGCTGCCAGTAGTGTTATATGTACCACTTTGTTGTTGACCACTTGTGGTTCTGCTCCCTCTCGAACCCCTGGTTGGGAAATAATGAAAGATGCCCCTAAGGATCCCTCGGCACCTCTATTTCCCCAAAACCTCCTTTATACTTGCAAGATCCGTCCCCAATATTCCTGTCATTTTGGACACTGCCATATACCGTGCGTAAATCTGCTTTTGTTTTTTTGCATTTTGGGCACTCCCTTTAGGAAGTTCTCGTTAGTATATGGGAGGTCGTGGCGTCGTTGCTTTATGAGCTGGCCGGAAAACAATCTCCCTCCATGTTTCTTTACTATAGCCGTTCTAACCTTCCCCAATCCTATTCGGATCTTATTTTTTGCCCCAGAATCCCCCAATCTCTCTCCATTTACCCAAAACAAGTTTCCTTAATGTGGAAAATTGGCGATCACAAAGTTGTTTGTAATTACACGACAGAGAATCTAACTGGTCGACTTTTCCCCATTGGGGGTGAAATTGTCCTGGAGTTCTCCCCTTTCTAAACTTTTGATGTGCCTCTTAGAGTAGGACATGCATTGCCCAAACTGAAAAATCTGACTCCCAAGAGAAAATTTTTCCTTAAACCAGGCCATGTCAAAAACCATTCACGTCTCAGGAACATATCCTGTATTTTTTCGGATATTATTATTCCTCCACTCCTGGAAAATTTTTTTTTCCCCCCCGCTGGAAATGGGGAAATCCATAGCGGGGCATTTTTGGTTAGATGCAGGGGTAACATAAAAATTTCCAAAAAATTTTCCAAGTGCTATGGAATCTTTTGGGGCACATTACGTTTGCTGTTAGGGGGTCTTTAAAAGCCTGTGAAAAAGTCCCGTCTTTTCCACGGGTTTCCAACTGGGCCCCAATTTTAAAGTTAGAAAAGTAGGCATTAAATTTATCCAATTTTTTAATGGGCACCAGGGAAGCCGATTATAAAACCTGTTTTCGGGGGAGATTCAAACCCCCACCCAAATTTTTTTAAGAGTTTTTTGTAACACCCTGGATCCTTTTTGTTCCAAAGGAAAAAAGATAAAAACGTGCCCGAAGTCTACTGCCCTTTTGTGTTTTAACAAAAAAATGGTAGATTGAAGGGATAGAAAAGGGGCAAAGTAATCATTTTAATTAGGTGTGCCAACCCAAAAAAGGACGTGGTAATTTTCCCCCCCCCCCATTCCCCATATTCTATCTATAAAGGCCCGTAATTTAACCTGTCAGGGAGGACGCTTCTTTCCTTCTTGATTCCTGGGGTACGTTGATGTTTGGGGGGCTAAGGGACTACATCAAAATTTTCTTGTCATATACCTCGTTGAGAGGCATTGGCTCTTGGGGGAACTTAATTTTTATACCCGTGGGGTATCAAAGTGTCCAAATTCTTCAATGAGTTCCAAAATGGTCCCCGGGGAATTAAAAATAGCAGCATGTCATCTGCAAAACAAACATTTAAACCTTTTCCCTCACCTCCCCTTACCCCTTCAAAAATATCAGAAGAGGGGAGATGCCTAATAAGTGGTTCAAAGCAATTTGAGAGAAGGGGAAAGGGGCTCCCCGCTCATACCTTTTTTTACTTAATTGGACTGAGAGGAAAAACCCCGGGGGATTAAACCCTTTCCTGAGGACCTTTTAAATGGCTTTATAAAGCCCAGAAACCCCTGAATATTTATTTTTCCCATACATTAAGCCCGGTCATTTGACTTGGGCGAATGCTTTTTTGGCATCCCTGCGAATAATGCGGACAACCATCGCCCATTTTTTCCCTTCAGGTATCCTAAATGCTAGCAATGTTCTTTAATTTTAGACCCCCGACTTCCCCTTTACAAACCCATTTTGGTGTGGCCCTATCAACTTGGGGGAATACTGATGAACCTATTAGCCATTTGTTTCGAAAAAAAAATTTATGTCCCGGGTTTAATTGTGATATCGGGCGGTAGAGCCCGGGTATCCGGGCCTTCCCCTCCCCTTTTGAAGGACTTTAATATATGCGTCTTTGAAGATGACATTAAACATTTTTTTTTTTTAATAATCTCTTTTAAATACTGTTTATGAGCTCATCCCCTATTACCTGTCCCCATTTTTGTAAAAAATCCCCGGTCAGACCGCGGGCCCTGGGGCTTTGTTATTTTGGGGTGTCCCCTTTGTAAGAATAGCTCTCCCATCTACGGGGCATTAAGAAAGTTAAATCTTCCTCTGACAGGGTTTGGTAACTTACCTTTTTTTTGAAAATTAGAGTGGTCTTTTGATCTCTTTATTAACAAAAATCATAAAATTCTTTAAAAAAACCCTTTTTTATTAATTTGGTTTGATTGTTTTTTTTCCAGAATGGTCCTTTACCCCATGTATTATTGACATTTCCTTCTTCCTTTGCAAAAATTTTCCAACATTTTTTCCCGTTTTTTTCCAATTGAAAAAAGTAGCAGCTTGGTTTTTTCCCAAAATTTTTTCAAACTTTTGCGCCATGCCTCAACTTTTTTTTAGCCTTTTTCCCTTTTTTTTTGATTCTGCTAAGGAGCCTGTAAAATTTGTGAATCTCCCTTGTCTTGGTCATGATCTTGAATTTTTCTTTGCCCGTTTTTTTTTTTTTGTGTAAGCTTGTTTTCCCTAAGTACATCTTTAGCGTATCCCAAAAAAAAGGGAAAGGGGTTTTCCCTAGGCCCCGTTTTGTTTCACAGTATTCCTTCCAAACCCTCAGTAGTTCTACACATCCCTTTTCTTGAAGGAAAAAAAAAGGGGGAGTGGGGGGCAGAGGAACCCAGGCAGTGGGATAAAATGAGCCCTTTTTGAGACCCATCGGGCACCACCCCTAGACCCCTGTTTTCCCGATGAAGGTGGGAAGACTGGACAAAGTCCCTGGGGAAGGGGCCCCGGTTTTTCCGGGCCCGGGGAAAAGGCTGAAGAAGGCCCCCGGTTGAGGCGAGGGAACCCTTTTTTTGGGCAAGGGGGGAGAGGCCGCACAAAACCCCGACGTCTTGAGCAAGAGTGGGCCCCCCGTAGTAGCGGGGACCCGAAGACTTATGGTTTCCTGGATGCCCACTGTGGGGGAAGAATGTCCCCCTTCGGATTCTAACCGCAAAGCAGGGCGACATACGCTTCCCGGGGGGGCCACGTTGAAGATCCAGGGGGGCAGCCGTGACAGGCTTCAGGGGGACAATGGCGTGGAGGAGAGTGAGACCCACCAGGGCGAGATAGGGCGCATTTTGACTTTTTTCCCCGGGGCGGGCCCGAAAGTGTGCAGGAAGTCAAAAGGGCGAAAAAAGGACCATCAAGCCCCGGGGTTTGCGTTGACCGACTGAAATATAGGGGGTTTTTATGGTCGTGAAAATATCAATGGGGTGACAGCCCCCCTCCACAGGTGACGCCCCCTTTTCTAGGCCAGTTTTAGGGCCATTTAAAATTCCGGATCCCCTATGATAATTCTTTCTGGCCGGAGAGAAAGTTTGGAGAAGAACCACACTTTGCAGTTTACCCGAGGGGACCTCTGCAGGAGGACAGCCCCGGGGCCCCCCCACCGGGGGGCACCACTTCCAGAATGAGGGGGGTTGGGGTCCGGGGCGAGACAGAACCGGAGCAGACCGAACCAGTTTGAGACGGCTGAACCCCAAATAGAAACACGGGCTGCCCCGGGACGCTGGAACTTTCCTCCTTAAGGGTGGGCTCTCTCGAGCTGAAAAGGGTTCATTTTCGAGACCATGGAGGAGGAAGGGTGACCCGGGGAACGGGAGCCAGCGGGGAAACGGGGGCGGACGGTTTTCCCGTTGTAGGCGGAGTCCTGTTGCCTTTGGCGAAGCGAATTCCCATTTGGGTGGCCAAAGGGATTGGGTGTAAAAGCAGCGGTAATCCCGAGCGGCGAGCGCCCCTTGATCGCCCCAGAGGCCTTGCCAAAATGCGCCCCCAAACGCTTCGTTTTTTCCGTCCATTTCCGAAGCGGAGTGCGAAACTCCCCGGAATATGACCACAGGGGTGTCGCCCTACAAGCCGAAGCAGCGCGGGGCACCCGAGAAATACGGCCTGGTTCCTCAAAGACTGTGGGAACCCCGGGGGAAGGTTTGAAGGCCCGCTGCAGGGGATCCCCTCATCCCTAGTGGGGGCCCAAGCCAAGGCTTTTTCCAAAAAGGGGCTGTTTTAGAAGGCCACCTTGGCTGCTCTGTAAAATTGGCCCCCCCTCATCCGAGGTGGATGGAGCACGGCTGAAAACCCCCCGCACTTTTGGGGGTCTCCATCGTAGCAAGGGGGGAGGGGCAGATGCAGAGGGGGTCCCGAAGTAAAGCAGGTAGAGCAATGGATGCCGGGGAGCACGGATAAAGGTGCAAGGTGCAGCCGGGGGAGGAGGGTCGCCAGGTTCTGCTAGTGGTCAAAACGCTGGCTCTGCGGGGCGAGGGCCGTCGTGACCCCCCGAGACGGGCGGGGACCCGGGCGGAATCCATGGCCCAGTCTGTACTGTAACGGAGGAGTGGACCGCTGGGCCAAGCAAGCGATGATGTAACCACCCAGGGAACGGAGTCAAAGTGCCCCGGTTTTCACAACCCCGCCGAAAGCGGGAGGACTGCGCGGCGTGAGGCTACCAGGTCGTTCCCCCTGACTGACTTGCTTGGTGGCCCCGGGACAGGTGGGGCAAAATCGAATCCGGAGGCGTAGTCGGGGACAGGCAAAAGGCAGGCAGGGGGCAAGGTTCGTGGGCAGAGGCAGGCAACGCAGGGGGGGGCGGCAAAAAGGAAGGTCAGGGAAAAGTGCAGGCGGGGTGGTACACGGGGAAATCAAAAAACTGAATCAACACATCAAACGCTCCCAAAAAAAAACCCCAAAGACTGGGAGCGAGTGCAGGGATTCACCATATATAGGACCACGGCCACAAATTTGCCATTAAAGGCCCTGGCCTTTAAAACGGACCCGCCATTAAACGGGATTAGCGGGGCGGGGGCTGTCAGAGCTGGGGCAGGGTGGGGATGGTAAGTACGGGGTTTCCACCCTAGACAAAGGGCCACGGGTGCGGGCAGCCCCCCACACCCTGCCGGGCCCCGTGCGCCCCCCGGGGCCGGCCCTGGGGGAGCTGCGGCGCCCCGCCCGTGACAAATCTTTAAAATGCAACATTAAGGTGCATGATTGAGACATCAAGTCAAGGATGGAAGCTTCCCTGTCTACTGGTAACCTTGCGTTTACAAAAAAATAATCTACTTTTACCCAAAAATTTTGGGATTTGAAATAAAAGGTAAACGCCCCTTTCCCCCTGGATTTTATGTCCCCCCAAAATTTTAGTAACCTAGGTCCGGCATAATGTTCAAGTAGTGTTCCTTTTGAGAAGCAACCCCCTGCCCCAGGGACACCCTCCCCCTATCTTCCCCTTTGGGTTCATTACCCCATTGAAATCCTTGTACAATAATTTTTGGTTCTGGACCCGGAGTACTGCCAATTCTAAAGACTGAAAAAAGCCCCCTGTCCTTTCGTCAGCGCATAACGTTATAGACCGTCGGAGGCATGTTTCCCCCGTTTTCCCGGGGAAATTTGCGCCTGATTTATGTCGTTCTGAGGGCGCTCATACATACCCGTAAAGTCCTCCCCCTGTCATGTGTGAGACCAGTGCGGATTTAGACGCAGTGGGGACTCGCCCAAATTCGCCCCCCCACAGTGCGATCATACAGCCGTGTAAATCCGCCGATTTTTTTTGGAATCAAAATCACCGCACGGCCGGGGGCGCCGAGATTTCTGTTGCGATCTTCTATGTTTCCTTCATTTTCAGTTCTTCTTCACTTCGCCTCCGCCGGATCATTTAGACCAAACAAAACCCGGGTTTCCTGTCGGAGCTGGGGAGCGCTCAATCCCGCACTTTGGACCCGCGATCGTACAAGCCTCGGAGTTTTCGAGGGGTGCGTCTACCCCAGAAGCACACACCGCCCCTTGCACCCCCTTCGTGGGAGACGCAGCCGAAGGGCGAACGCGCGCCTAACACGCCCCTGCGCCACACGGATTGGCCCGGTGAGGCGCAGGATACCAGAAAAAACGGCTTTAAATCCGTTCATACTTGCGCCCTTTTTCTCCCTGATGGAGAGCCCAAGGGAACTGTTTGGGTCCCCCCCTCTAAAAGTCGGGATGAAAATATTTTCTTGCGACCGTTTGTTTATAAGAAATAGAATTCCGCCCTTTTTTTCCCCCACCCCCCACTGTTGCTTCTCAAAAAATCCTCCGTTTCAAGTGGGTCTCCTGAAAAAGCAAACATCTCCATTGAGCTTTTTTCAGGGGCCTAAGCCCATTTCCCTTTTTTTAGGGGAGTTCAGCCCCTTCCATTCCCAAAGGGTTATTTTATAAGCAAATGATATCTCCGCTTTAGTTTACTGCTCCTTCGTAATTTTTTGGGTACCGAAAACCCCCCTCCCCGGGGGGGCCTCCTCAATCTTCCCTGTGACAGTGAATTTGGGTGCAAAAATACTCTGTTTTCCCCTTGACCTGAATAGGGACAACAGGTTCCCCCCCCCATTACAAAAAAACAATTTTGAAAACAAAATTTTTTAATTCTGGACTCCCCCTTTTTTCCTCCGGAACAACGGGGAACTCCCCTTTGGCTTTACAAGCACGTCACCTTTTTTTTATTAAAAAATCAAAAATTCCCCCTCCTGACCCCTCCCCTTTTTTAGATCGAACACATTCATTAACAAAGATGGTGCATCAATAAACCCTATTTTGGGAAATAAAAAAAAGGAAAGCATCCCAACCCCACGGGATGGTTACGGGGTGTTGGCAAAACTCTGCCAGAGACGCTCTGAAATAGTTCCGTGTCCTCTCCTTTCCCTTTTCTTTCACTTCATTGGAGGGGAGCCATTGCTCTGCGGGCGATGAGGAATTTGAAAAAAAAATCGTGGAGATCCCTGTATGCTGCCGGCGATTTGTAAGAATTTTTGCATCTTTAGGGAAGTAAACGAGGAAAGTTCTATTTTCTTTTGTAGATCCTGAGATTACGGGAAATAAAAGAGCAAAAAAATCTTCCCCTGATAAAGCTCTGTGCATACCCAAGCAGGCTTCGTCTGCAACCCCCTCTGCCGAAAAGCCTCAAACCGTAAAAACCCGGGTCCCCTGATGAAACCGGAGTTTTGTGCTTTTAAAAAGGGGGAATTTGCATCCTTTAAACCGTGTAATCTTGATTTTGAAAATTTTCACCTGCCTTTGGGCTTTTTTGGGGGGGTCGTGGAGGAAGATGGGCCCCCCCTCGGGTTTTTTGTTATGTTCCGGGCCTACTCTGTGAGCCCACTCTGCTTTTCAGGTGTGCTGGATTGGAGCGGGGGGGGGAGAGGGATTCTTTCTCACATTTGGGTCAAAGGGCTTTTTGTGGAAAGGTTTTCTGGAAAAACCCCTATTCGTAGAAAGTTTTTGTCCCTTTACCTATTCCAATCAAACCAACCCCTTTTTCCAAAAATTTTAAAAAATTTTTTATAGTGGTTTAATTTCTTTTAATTCTTGGGAAATTTTTGATGCCCTTTTCATCCCCAAGGTTTTTTACTCCTTTTTCCACTGCAAATTTTATCCTCTGGTCCTGCTTTTTTTCCCAAATCATTTTTTGGGGTTTTTAGTGAGAAGTTTGGGATAGTGACGCAAACGGGGCTGTGTTCGCTTTGGTTGCCCGAATGTCAAAGGGGGTATGATTTGTGCAACCTCGAAAGCTAATTTTTGCATATTTCCCCAGGGTACCCCCCTGGGGTTTTTTCCCCCAAATTTAAAATTGTCATCCAGATTTTTCTATTGTTTTGGGTTTTCAAAAATTTCCAAAAATTTTTAAAAATGTTTTTCAGTGGCTTCTAGTTTTCAGTTCAATGTTTTTAAAAGGGGCCCTCCGGGAAAAACCCAACCCCCAAAATCCGCACCAAAAAATTTGGAACGACGATTAGAAAATACCGTTGGATTCCGAACCAAAAATTTTTTCCTTTTCGTGTAAAACCCTAGCCCTAAGTGGGCATAAAATAAAAGGGTTTCAGTCAAAACCTCCACATGGAGGTTGGAGTCTAAGGATGCCCTAAAGGTTCAGAACTATAAGCATGCTAAAAAGATTAATGGGGGTTTTGGGTACCGAAAGAAAACAACCCGTTTTTTCAATCGTTCCCAAAAACCCAAGTGGAATTTTAAATTTTGGGAAAAAATTGTAATCAGAAGATCAAACAGTTTTCTATATGAGGGTCAACCGGAAAAAATTTAAATTTTAGTGTGATCCCTTCTTTCTTTTTGCACCCGTAGGAAACCAAAAAGCAGACATCGAGGTAGAATACGGTTCAAAAATGGGTTTCCCAAATTTTATTTTTATTTCCCTTTAAAAGGGCAAAAAATTTGATTAATTTTTTTCAGAAACAGAGGCACAATCCTCTGCTTCCCAAGTATAGTTAGTTGATAGAATTCTAGCTATGTTCAAATGCTGGGTTTAGAGTCATTGCGAAAAATTTTTGATGTCCCCCTACTTTAACCCCAAAATTTAATTTTACATTTTATTTATTTAAATTTGCAAAAAGTATATTTTTACAGCAAATGTACGAGATTGTCAACTTATACAGACCAGTATTTTTCCCTTTCCCAATTTTGTTGTTTTAGCTGAAGCAGCAAAAAAGCGGGGGGGGGTTTAAAAAATAAAGGAAACCCAAAATTCATGAAAAATTTTCCCTTTTTCACGCCAAATTTCATGCACATTAAAAAAAAGGTAGAATTTGCCGGATTTTGACGATTTTTAAAGGATCCGCTGGACCACCGCAAGCGAAGGGTAGCTAAGGGCCCCGCCAGGGGGGCCCAGTCTAAAATAGCCCCCGGTTTTTCCCCCAAAAGCCCGCCGCAAAGCTGGGGTGGACTTGCCCGCGGGGGGTGAGGTACCAGGTCGTTACCCCTTTACGTGACTGGCTTGCGGGGGGCCGGGCCGGGGGTTTCTGGAGGGGAAAAAGAAACGGAATCCCGAGGCCCTAG
>JAODAL010020746.1:0-68681 GCA_025379985.1 Phyllomedusa bahiana
AAATTTTCACCACAAACGCTCCACACTGACTGACTGCTGCTGCCTGCCTCGGTGAGCCCCTTCACAGTGATAAGTGGCAGAATTTAACATGGCTGCCCTATTTATAGGAATGTGACATCACAGAAGCTGGCTGGCTGCTGATTGGCTGCATGTCTGCACATGTCATTCAGGGTGTTCCTTCCCTGCTCCCATAGTTCTTTGCCCCATGTCACGCCATGGGCTGCGGCCATTTTAGATTCCTTACCATGAATCGCCATAAACTTTGGCTTAGTTCAGAATCAAATTTTTCCTGAAATTCTAAATGAATTCCACTTCATTAGAATCGATTCACGCATCCCTAGTTCTTATCATGGTTATATTTATTTAAATTTATATTGCATTGTTTTTTCCTTTTTTTCTTGTTCAGTATTTATGTACATGATCATGTGATATGTTTTCTGGCCCCTCATTGGTTATTGTTTTTTTTAATGGTGTTCCGATATATGTGAATTTTATGCTATGAGTAAGGGTTCGTTAGTACCTGAAACGCGTCAGCTTTTCCTTTGCTGTGTCTGAAATGTTTTCAATTAATGTTCTAAATAAAGATTCTGTTTTTAGATTTTGGGGCTGGATCCATACTGTGTATTCACAGCTGCTTTCATCACTTGTTCCTTACGGCCGTTTTTTGCCTCCCGGCAATGTCCGTGCACCCAGGTGCTGTTTATTGGATTGATGTAGACAGGGTAGCTGGGGACTGTTTTTGTCTATATGACCAGTTCATACTAGCCAAGGGGCAGAGCCATTCCTAGACTAAATTGCACTCATAGCGGGGTGAGGAAATCCCCCCACAAAAATATTGCGCCATGCTGCGACACATTGCATAACCATTAAATAGTGCCTGAATATACAAAAACAGCTAATGAGAAAACAGCACCATATATGAAAATAACCTAATAGAAGAAATGTGCAAAAGTTTCCAGAGTCTGACGCTCAAGACTCATTTTTTCCTTTGCTGAATATACAAAAAGCTATATAAGCTACTGAATAATATTCATGCTCATACATCAATGACCAAATAGCGCTTCTATAGGCAGTACCTATACCCTGCCTATAGAGACATATACCTGCCTATACCCTGCCTATAAGGACATATACCTGCCTATACCCTGCCTATAGAGACATATACCTGCCTATACCCTGCTTATACCTTGCTTATAGAGACATATACCTGCCTATACCCTGCCTATAAGGACAGATACTTGCCTGTAGAGACATATTCCTGCCTATACCCTGCGTATAGAGACATATACCTGCCTATAATCTGCCTATAGAGACATATACCTGCCTATACCCTGCCTATAGAGACATATACTTGCCTATAACCTGCCTATAGAGACATATACCTGCCTATACCCTGCCTATAACCTGCTTATGGGGAACATATGCCTGCCTATAACCTGCGTATGAGGGACCTATACCTGCCTATAACCTGCCTATAGGGGATATATACCTGCCTATACAGGACATATACCTGCCTATAACCTGCCTATGTATGACCTATACCTGCCTATGGAGGACATCTACCTGCCTATACATACCTATGGGAGATATTTAACTGCCTATTCCTGCCTATGGGGTACATTAAACTGCCTATACCTGCCTATGGGGGACATTAAACTGCCTATGTAATTTTATTGGTATCCATTTTTATTTTTTAAATTTACCGGTAGCCGCTGCATTTTCAACCCTAGGCTTATACGCAAGTCAATAAGTTTTCCCTTTTTTTTGTGGCAAAATTAGGTGCCTCGGCTTATACTCGGGTTAGCTTATAATCGAGTATATACGGTAGTTTCCATTGCCTCAAATCTGCCATTTTTAGAGATATCCCATGTGCTATTTTATTAAACCTCAGAATAGGAGGAGCACTTACTGGACTTTGGGGTCTCATTTTCATTACAATTTTCTTTACAGGTTTACAGACATCCTAAAGTGCTAAACTTAAAAACACCCCTAAAAAGACTCCATATTGGAAACTACACCTGTGAAAATGAAAAAAAAATTCCAACAATCTGCACTTTTAGCTGAAAATGTTTCATTTCTGCAAGGAAACAAAAAAACAACACTACGTCCAAGAAAGACAGATAGATAAGGGTTGGACTACCCTACAGATACAATTAAGTGGTTTTCTAGAAATGTACTACAAACAAAACAAACCCCCCCCATTGAGAAACCACACAACTATACTTCTCATAATAACTAAAACATCGATAAAAAATAACCTTTAATATTAATACTTAAAAAGATAAAGATCTAGCTGATCCCTACTAATCCCTAGACCCACCTATCTAAATCTAACCTACCCAGGAAAATATTGGGGTAATCGCCCCAATAAGGGCATCCCCACCAGGAACCTATCCCTCACTATCTATACCCTAGTGTGCCCTATTCTATTAGTGACCAGTAGAGGAAAAATCCTTCACATCAAATACATTAAATACAAATATCACAAATAGAAGGGATTGTTCAACTCCGCAAGGGTTAATCTATTAGAATCCAATTTCACCTACAGAGAAATAAATTTGCCTATAGATGCAATTCAAAAATACAATATATACAATCTCTCAATATGGGTTTATACTTCGGGAATCAAAGCCGACGCGTTTCCCTCCAACAATAGGTAGGGTTCATCATGGCATCCAAATTCCCATCCTCAAACATATTGTAAAAATTACATAGATAATAATGCAAAACTACTTCCCCATTCAAAGATAAACAATAAGGAAAGACCACTTGCGTGTCTTGATGTCAGTAACCAAATGATGTCACGGCCCCCTGGATAGTAAAAGCTAGCTAAATAAAATAAAAATCGCTGCAGTGGGTTAATAAATGTTAAGACACAGACAGCTGCTAGTGAGGATGGATGTTGAAAAGGTTATCCGTTTTAGTGGTGTCAGTTTGCTGAGGTAGTACATTGAGACTGTGCAGTATTATGAGATGTGTTACTATGGTCAAAATGCAGACAATGTTACAACAGCCTGAGTACATCAAAGTAATGATAATTATTTGTATATTAATAAATAGACATGCTGTTTGCTTTCATAAGTTGATAAGAAACCTTATTACACTTTTGACGTATCAATAACTGAAAGAAAATTACTTTATGTAACAAAAAGAATATTAGCAATGCTGACACAGCATCTCATTGCAAGGAGAACAGATTTTAAGTTTGAAGAAAATAATATACTGGCAAAGGAATTGATGCTATATTTATACTTGCATTAAATCATTCCATACAGCATAAAATATTTCTGTTTTGAGCAGATGTGATGAATTTTCTCAAACAAGATTTATTCTGCAGGCCTTCTATGCACATATAAAGATCAAAAGGAGATATTTCACCTATATTCTCTACAAAGTACATTGACAAGTAAAATACAATTAAAATTAAAGATGAAGCACCTGCTCAAATCCCTAATCGAAGCTTTATTATTTGACTTTTGCCATAAATATTTAATGGTTGGACATCAAAAAGTTTTATTATGCACTGAAAAGAACCATAGGATGTAGTTTAAGAAGAAGCTATCTTGTACTATTAATTCTTCATGCAAAGGAAATAAAAACAAAGGGTAAGAAGTAATATATTCTGGGTTAGTAAAAAGAAAACATCAGAATATTTAACGGGTAAATATACTAGTGATAACCTAAAAGTTTCTAAAAATAAATTTAGAGATGTTAAAGGTTTTTAAGCAAGTAAGAGCTTTAAAGGGGATTTGCCAAGAGACCATTTAGGTAGGTCTCTCCTTAGTACAGGCAGAATGTCAACAAATCATGCTGAGTCATGAAGCTGCAGGGAGAGGGGGATGGGTGAGTGGGGGATTGGGGAATCCAAGGGAGCGTCTCAAAATTTTAAGTGAAATAATAAACTGTACAACAGTGGATTGTCAATACAGCAAGACACAGCCTGATAGACTGCACTGTCAGGAGCCTTATCTGCTAAGATGCTAATGTAATATAAACAAATCACAGAGCTGAAAGAGAGAGGGGAGAACTCACACAGCCAGAGAAGGGAGCTGCAAAAGCTGCTGCTCCTGTGACATGTTCACTGAAAAAAAGCAAACTTTTAACTTGTGGATTCTATATACAAAAGAGAACACCTATTCTACACAGCAGCTTGAAAGCTTCTTCATGTTTCTCTGTAATCAGAAAAGCAGGTTTTCTAATAACACTACAACTAGTTTATTCTGTATACAAAAGAAAACATATTGCTACCCGGTGCCTTAAAAACTTCTGCAGCTCAGTCTCATCAGATAAGAAGCTCTCTCTGCTCAAGCCCATCCAGCTCTTGTCAGGCCGTATCTAATAGACTCTTTGAAGTAACCAAGGGCATGTAAGGAAGGCTGTAGCTCTCTCAGACTGCAATTTTTGTAATCACATATATTTAGAAACGTGATTAAAAACCCATTTTGGAGGATCCCACGTCAACATTACATCGTGGCAAAACCCCTTTAAGCTGTTTGAAAATTGAGTAACTCTTACCTTTCATTTTATGGTGTCTGTGAGTGGACTGGAATAATGTACTGACTTTAAACAGAAAGCTTTAGACCTCACACACCAGCTACATACAATTAGATATGGGCGAATTTCTCAAAAATTCGATTCGGTCACTTCGCCAAATTTCCCGACAAAAAATTAAAAATTTGGTCCGAAATTTCTTCGGGACGAACACGTTAAAAAAACAGCTATTTCCAGGCTGGCACAGAGTCTGCAGGGTGCTTTAGAACGTTGTGCCATGCTTTAAATATGCAGAGGGAGCTTGGTTTGGTTCTTCATACAATGTTGTGTTTTAGTATTGACACGCACATGACTGCCGCCGCTCTTAGAATCGCTTCAAATATAAAATTCCCTGGCACTTAAGAGGCAAAAAATGACCAAAAAAGTGAAGCGGGAATGTAGCCTGATAAAGTCATGCCAGCGAAAGCTGGAAAAAAAACAAGCTGAGAGCTCAGGTGGCAACATTAGTGACAGAGTGTGGAGGTGACGGCGGCAGCCACAGCAGCATGAGGTCAGAGAGTGGCACAATGACATTCTGGAGGTGGCAAAAACAGGAGTAGGCCACAGAGTGGCACAATAACACAGTGTGGAGGTTATGGCAGCAGCCACAGCAGCAGCATGAGGTCAGACAGTGGCACAATGACATTCTGGAGGTGGCAAAACAGGAGTAGGCCACAGAGTGGCACAATGACCCAGTGTGGAGGTCACGGCAGCAGCAGCATGAGGTCAGACAGTGGTACAATAACATTCTGGAGGTGGCAAAACAGTTGTAGGCCACAGAGTGGCACAATGACAGAGAGTGGAGGTGACGGTAGCAGCAGCATGAGGTCAGACAGTGGCACAATGACATTCTGGAGGTGGCAAAACAGTAGTAGGCCACAGAGTGGCACAATGACACATTGGTCACGGCAGCAGCAGCATGAGGCCCGCCGCACTGAACACCCGCTCTGATGCCACACTACTGGCCGGGCAGGACAGCTTCTCCACTGCAAACTCGGCAAGTTGTGGCCACACATCCAGTTTGGCTGTCCAGTAGTTCAGCAGCTCTTCTAACTGGGGTGGCAGAGTGCTGTCCAAGTAGGCCAGCACCTGTTGGTTCAGGGTCTGCTCCAGGTCCTGCTGCTGCTGGCGACTGCCGTCCTCATTAGGCGGGTGAAGGAAGCTGCTCACTAGTGACTCTAGACTTAGGAGGCTGCTGATGGAGCTGGTACTGCTCCTACCCCCTCCACCTTCCCCCAGCAGCTGCGGAAGTAGTACGTGAGCGCTGAAGAACCCCCGGTCAGACCAGTCAGAGGAGGGACGATGCCGCACATAGGCAGCGGCCAACTGACTACGGAGGATTTCCCTATAGTATTTGAGTTTGTCCTCCCTCTCAATAGCTGGGAAAAAGGCTCCAATTTTGGACCGGTAGCGATGGTCCAATAGGGTGGAGAGCCAGAAGTCATCCCTCTGCCGGATGGTGACTATTCGGCTGTCACTAGCAAGGCAAATCAGCATGCTGCGGGCCATCTGCACAGTGACTCCAAGGGGCTCCCTGCCTCCATCTCCACTGTATACTGCCACGGTGCTTGCGGGTCATCTGCCTCGTCTTCCTCATCTCCATCTACCTCCTCCAGCTGCTCCTGCTCTTCCTTTCTTGTCACCTGGGTAGAAAATCCACTCATTTCACCAGACAATGCTTCTGCTCCAATGTCCTCCCCCTCCTCCTCCTCCTCCATTTCAGTCCACCCCGGACTCATGTGGCCGCGAGATGTAGTCGCCATGTCTCCAGTCCCCTGCCCAGACAGATTTTTCAGCATCTGTTCCAGGACATGAAGCAGTGGAATGACGTTATTCATCATGTAGTCCTGGCGACTGACAAATAACGTGGACTCCTCGAATGGCCTCAACAAGCAGCAGGTGTCACGCATGAGCTGCCACTGGCTGACATCAAAGTTACACAGGGGAGTACTCCTGTCCGCCTGGATCATCAAAAAATCGTTAATGGCCTTTCTCTGTTCATACAGTCAGTCCAACATGTGCAGCTGGAATTCCCAACGGGTGGAAACATCGCATATCAGAGTGTGTTGGGGGACGCCGTTCGGCCGCTGCAACTCGAGGAGGGTTTTCCTGGCTTTATAGGAATGGATAAAGTGCATGCACAGTTTCCTGGCCATTTCAGAATCTTCTGAAGATCGGTGGAAAACTTCAGGAACCTTTTCACAACCAGATTGAACACATGCACCATTCAGGGCGCATGGACCATCCCTCCTCGGTGCAGCGCGGACACCATGTTCCTCCCATTGTCCGTCACCATGGTTTCCGATTTGCAGTTGGTGCAGAGAAAGCACACAATCGATTTCTTGCTGCATGACGCGGAGCAGTTCCTCCCCTGTGTGACTTCGTTCGCCGAGGCAAGCCAGGTGTAGAACTGCATGACACCGCTGTACCCTACCATGTGGTATGAGGGAGCAGGACTTGTGGCGGCTGAGATGGTGGTGGGGGAGGAGGAGGCGGACATTGGCGCAGGAGCTGCAGTTTGACAACATGGAGGAGAAAGCGCCGTCTCCTGTCCAAGTTGTTGGTGTGGCTGGGCAGGAAACACATTCACCCAGGGGGCTGTAAAGGACATGTACTGGCCCTGACCGTAGTTACAGCTCCAGACGTCCGCGTTTGCCGTGCATCTTGGAACAAACAGATAAGCTCAAGGACTGGCCCACCTTATGTTCTACATATTTATGAAGTGCTGGTTCTGCCTTTTTGGAACGGAAATTACGGCTTGGAACTCTCCATCTCTGCTCGGCACAAGCCATAAGTTCTCTGAACGGTGCAGAGTCCACCATTTGGAAAGGGGAGGGACTGCAGTACCAAACAACTTGGCCCAGGAGCACGGTCAGCTTCTGCACCTTAGGAAATGGTTGGACACATACTGTTGTCTCTTTGAAATCCCGCCTCGCTAAACGACTGCTGGCACCATGAGTAGCAAGGAGCAGGAGCATCTGGACCGGAAGATGATGGCAAAGAGAAACAGCTCCCTTCTGCAGAGTTGGTGGAGCCTTGACTGGCTGAAATGGCATGCTTGCCACTGGGCGCTGCTGCTGCGGCAGGATGGACCACCACATCCTGCCAGGCCACCGGATGGTGACGCTGCATGTGTTGACGCAGGGCCATGATGCCAACGTTAGCTCCCTGGCCACACTTCACTTTCTGCCTACAGATTCTACATATACCCATATTCAGCTCCTCCGGTGCCCTTAGCAAGAACTGCCACACGCCGAGTATCTGATTTGACCGCCAACGCTCCGCACTGAGTGACTATTACTGCATCGCCGAGCCCCTGTGCCGCTACTTTCTTGGACCTGCGAAGCGGGTTTTTTACCCTGTGGCCGCTTGGCTCCCGACCTCACACTGCTGCTATTCTGCTGACTCACGGCCACACAACCCACTTGCTGGCTGCGCCGCTGACTGACGCGCAAGCTGATGCCCTCTTCTCCTGACGATGATGAAGCCCTTGCCTCACCCGGCTCCCAAGTGTGGTCGGCTACATCATAATCTATTTGTGTTTCATCGTCACTGCTGTCCTCATCACCGGTCTTATTATGCAGAGGCTGACCCCTCACAACATGACCTCCCATGCCACTCTCCACATCTATACTTTGCCGCCTACTGCAAGAAGCAGGAGATATTGGCCCCATTTCTTCGCTGCCCAGTAGCTGCTGACTGCCCTCCTCAAATTGTTCAACCTCCTATATAGTGGCGCGAGCCCAAAACCACATGTAGATCTCTGGCTGAGGGAACCGGATTGAGGACAGGTGAGGGCCGCTGACCCGCTCCAGGGCCATGCCAACTAAGGGTTGTGTCTGACGTTCTCACCGACTCTTGGCTGGGGTTGTCAGATGTCATCTGGGAGGAAGTGGATGACCTAGTCATCCAATCAAGAACCCTTGGGCTGCTTGTCAGCACACAGCCGCTAGATGACAGCGGCAGTTGTGGCCTCACCGAGTGACCCCTGCTACGACGTCCCCTTGCTTTGCTGCAACCTGGGCCTGCTCCAGGAATGTTTGTGCCACTGCCACTCGCAGGTGCAGAGCCTGCCACCTCCTGTCTGACATACTGTTTGTTTTAAAATGAAACAGACACTGTTTGATGAAGATTATCTGTATATGATAAATACACACCCTGTAATTTACTCCAAATGAACCCAGTAATACCTTGGTAACCCTTGGATATAAAATGCGCTCCACAAATGGCCAGAAAAATTTACTTGTTTGTGTTGTTTAAAATACTGTGTATTTTTACTGAATGTAAAAGCACAAACAGGCTTAATTGACCTTCGTATATGAATTATGAGACAGGCAAATTGCTTCTTTGGCGGTGAAAAAGAACGTTTCTTTTACTAAGTACAACTGCAGAAAAAACTTCGTTAACCTCTTGGGGTGTAAATTGCGCAAAAGAATTGAGCAAACCAAAAATTACCAGCTTGTAGCATGTTACTATGGCGTGTATTTTACGGTAACCAGCAGGAGAAAAAGTTGTAATTAACCTTCGTTATGAATTAGCTACAGCAAAATGTCTTTTTTGGCGATGGGAAAAAAACGGTTTCTTTTAGTCACCACACAGCAAGACAACGCTTAATTAACCCCGGATGTAAATTGCGCAAAAGAATTGAGCAACCAAAACTACCAGCTTTTTTAGCGTTTTACAATGGCGTGTATTTTACGGTACACAACAACAGAAAAACTTGTAATTAACCTTCGGTTTTGAATTATGCTACAGGAAAAATGTCTCTTTTGGCTTTGAAAAAGACGGTTTCTTTTAGTCACCACAACAGCAGAACAACACTTAATTAACCCCTGGATGTAAATTGCAAAAAAAAGAATTGAGCAACCAAAAACTACCAGCTTTGTAGCATGTTACAATGGCGTGTATTTTACGGTACACAGCAAGAAAAAAACTTGTAATCAACCTTCGGTTATGAATTATGCTACAGGAAAAATGTCTTATTTGGCTATGAAAAAGACGGTTTCTTTTAGTCACCACAACAGCAGAACAACGCTTAATTAACCCCTGGATGTAAAGTGCGCAAAATAATTGAGCAACCAAAAATGAAGTGGTATTTGGATTGTAAAAATGCTGTTTCTTTAAATGAATACAACAGGAACAAGCTTGTATAACCCTTGGATATTCAATGTGCTGTGAGCAGATAGCATTAAAATGTATATGCAGCTGCATTGGACGCACACGGGACTTCAGTTCCAATACCCCACAAAATCAGGATTAGAACGTTAAGAGAAGCAGTCTCTGAGACAAGCTGTGGGCACCCCCCAAAAATCGCTGTATAAAAATGAGTTCTTTAGTAAAGATATCATTAGCCCGTGGGCAGCACCTTCCCTAATCAGTACAGTGAGAGCGTATGAAGCTCCCAGCCCTCGCGCCCGGACTTATATAGTGCGGTGACATCACAGAATCCCGCCGGTCTCAGATTGGCTTCATCTCTGCACATGTCATGTAGGCTATTCCCTTCTTCCTCCCAGAGTTCTTTGCCCCATGTAACGTCATGTGCTCGCAGCCATTTTATCAATCAAAAGCACACTTCGTTCACGCGAAGTACCCCAAACTTCGACTTTGTTCCGAACCGAAGTTTTCTTGAAATTCTAAATGAATTCCACTTCATTAGAATCAATTCTCCCATCTCTACATACAATACAAGATTTTTATGGGGCTTCATATTGTGGCACACAGGATCATCCATACTATGAAATTGTAATCGACTTTGTGTGCAGCCCTATAGTTTCTGCACACAGCTCTGCCCTGGGCATGTGATTTGATATTCAGAAAAGACCTTTCTTGTTCAAAATAAATATTGTTGTTTCCAGATAATCAAAATGTTGGTTAGGTTTAAGATTTTAATAAATACAAAATATAACATTTTCAGATTTTAATAGCTGTGTAAGATTTTCTAAGCTTGAAGATTCCAGTGAGAGGGGTGAACCTGTTATTGTGCAGCATGTAAACACCATGGAGATCTGTGCTGCTGTCCTAGTTCATGCTTAATGTGGTTATATTAGCAGCAAGATTAAACAGAGTCATGTGTATGATTGAGCAGCAGGAAGAGGCTAGAGGCCGCAACAACAGATACATCCTTTCAAAGCTTCTTGGTGTCTGGTATAATATGTATCCAGTTGGCTCTTTGTGTATGTAGTGAGAGACTCATGTTTATTCTTTACAAACAGTTGTTTCCGCTTCCTTTTGCTGGGTTGCATAATACACAAAAAAAATCTTTACAAAAGTACTGAGAAAAATTTTCCATATGAAGTTCAGGCTGATGGTGGGAGGTGAGGAACATGTTCACCAAATGTACTGATTCCCTGCTGATTGGCATGCATTGATAAAGGTTTGTGATTCAATTTTCAACAATACTTGATACAAATAAGTGAATTGATTGTATTTTTTGAACAAGCGGCTCAATAAAACTTGAAGGTAGTTAAATTGATTACTTTACAGAATCCGAGGGCATGGCTCATTTTGTCCTCCAGATGCTGAATAGAATCAGCTGCCACCTCACGTTTGGTACCTCCCAGGGAAGAAAATGTCACTGGATTTTGTGGTGTTCCTGCTAAATTAAAAAAAAAAACAAACAGCTTTCTTAAAACACTGAGGAAAATGATTCGCTTCCTTATTGGTTTCTGAAGCTCTCCTGCTTGCTCTTGTTTTCTGACAACATCTTTAGCAACCAACATGCCCTGCAATGAGCTCTGGTGAAAATCTTAGCAGTGGTATTAGATTCTGCTAACCACAGAGGTGTTATATTTAAAGTAATTGCTCAAGTAGCAATTTCATCACAATGATTTTAAAAAACTGCATTTTTGGGCCAGATTAGAAAAATATGCAAAAACTGAAAACGGTTGTGATTTTATAAACAAGTAAAATCATGCAAAATTAATAAAGAAAGTTTTAAAGTCTTTATTTTTAAAAAAAAAAAAAAAAAAAAAATATATTATATATATATATATTATATTTAAATATATATATATTAAAATTTTTAAATTAAAATTTATATATATTTTTTTAAAATATTTAAAAATTATTAGAGATGGGGGGGAAATTGATTCAACGAAGTGGAATTCGTTTAAAATTTCAGGAAAATTTGGGTTGGACGAAGTCGAATTTGGGGTACTTCGGGTGGGGGGGTGTTTTTGTTTTTAAAAAAGGCTGCGAGCACATGGGTACATGGGGCAAAGCATTTGGGGAGGAAGAAGGGTGCTGCATGACAAGTGCGAGATGAACCAATCGAGCCCGGCGGGATTCGTACGTCACGACTATATAAACCGGCGCCCGCTGGGAGCTCACACTCCTCTCATGTATGATGGGAAGTCTGTGCGGGTGTTAGCGCTTTCTGAAGAACTGTTTTTTATACAGCGATTTCTGGGGGGTGTCTCCTTGTTTTAGGGACTGTTCTCTGAAGTGCTTTTTCTGATTTTTTGGGGGGTATTGGATCTAAATCCAGTGTCGTCCCACTGCACGCATAAATTAAATACCCAAGGGGGATCAAAGCCAGTTCTTTGTTTCTTTTAAAAAGAACAGCGTTTTCAATACAAATACATTTAATTTTTGGCTGCTGAATTTATTGCGCAATTTACACCGGGTTAATTAAGCGTTTTTTTGCGGTGTGTGACAAAAAAAAAACCGTCTTTTCAACCCCCAAATTATATATATTTTTTTGGTACCAAATTTCCCAAAAGCAAAGGAAAAATTACAACTGTATCTTTTGTTGGTGGGTAGGAAAAACCCCAAATTGTAACAGCTATTTTTTGTGCGGCTAAATTCTTTGGCGAAATTTTAACCCGGGGGTTAATTAAGCGTTTTTTTGCTGGTGTGTGAAAAAAAATAAACCGTCTTTTTCCGCAAATTATATTTTTTTTTTTGGTGCCTAATTCACAAGCAAAGGCAAATTCAACTGTATTTTTGTTGTGTGGCGTAAAAAACACGCAATTGTAAACGCTCTTTTTGTGGTCAATTTTTGGCGAATTTTACATCCAGGGGTTTAATTAAGGTTGTTTTGGGGGTTTGGTGACAAAAAAAACCGTTTTTTTCAACGCCAAATATTATATTTTTTTTTTGGTAGCCTAATTCACAAGCAAAGGAAAATTTTAAAACTGTATCTCTTGTTGTGTGGCGTAGAAAACGCAATTGAACACGCTATATTTGGCGGCTAAATTCTTTGGCGCAATTTACTCCGGGGGTTAATTAAGCGTTGTTTGCGGGTGTGTGACAAAAAAAAACCCGTCTTTTTTAAAACCCAAAATTATATATTTTTTGGTAGCCTTTTTCACAAGCAAAGGAAAAATTACAACTGTATCTTTTTGTGTGGCGTGAAAACACGAAATTGTAACCCCTACTGTTTGTGCGGTCAATTTTTTTGGGCGCAATTTACACCCGGGGTTAATTAAGCTTGTTTTGCTGGTGTGCTGACAAAAAAAAACGTTTTTTTAACGCCAAAATATATATATATATTTTTGGTACCTAATTCACAAGCAAAGGCTAATTAAAATGTATCTCTGTTGTGGGGCGTAAAAAAAACAGAAATTTGTAACACCTCCCAAAACTATAGTTTGTGGTGGTCAATTTTTTTGCGCTTTTTCATCCGGGGGGTTAATTAAGCTTTGTTTTGGCCTTTTGCTGACAAAAAAAACCGTCTTTTCAACACCAAAAATTTATACATTTTTCTTTTTGCATAATTACAAAGCAAGGTTTTAAAAATGTTTTGCTTTTACTTTTTAGTAAAACACACGTGCTTGTAAACGACACAACAAGAAAAATTTTTCCGGCCATTTTGGGGGAGCGCAATTTATATCCAAGGTTCCCCAGCTTGTTACTGGTTTATTTGGAGTAAAAAACGGTGATATTTATCTATACGATAGCTTTCTTTTCAAACAGTGTTGTACATTTTAAAAACAAACATATGTCAACGAGAGGTGGCAGGTCTGAAATGCGAGTGGCAGGGCACAAACATTTCTAAAAAGGGCCCAGGTGCAGCAAGCAAGGGGACGTCGCAGCAGGGGCATCGGTGAGGCCAAAACTGCCGCTTTTCATCTAGCGGCCGTGTGTTGTTCAGCAACCAAGGGTTCTTGTTTGGTTTGACGGGTATCCTTTCCCCCCGATGACTTGAAACCCCCACCAAGAGTCGGGGGGAAACCTCAGACACAAACTTATTTGGGGCAGGGCCCGGGGGGGGGTCAGGGGCCCCTCACCTGTCCTCAGCCCGCCTCTGTCCCACCCGTTCCCTCACCCCAGGGATCTACTTTGTGGTCTGGGCTCAGCGCCATTTTTATAGCGGGGGAGAACAATTTGGGGAGGGCAGTCAGCAGCTTGGCAGCGAAGAAAGGGGGCCAATATCCCCACTTTTGCAGTAGGCGGCAAAGAAAGATGTGGAGAGGGGCATGGGAGGTCATGTGGGGGGGGTTCACTGGCTTCCCAAAGCCCGGGTGGGGGGCAGTAGTGCATGAAAAAATAGGTGATGATTCCCGACCGCATTGGGGGCCCGGGTAAAGAAAGGGGCTTCATCATCTCGGAGAAGAGGGGTCAGCTTGCGGTCAGGCGGGGCGCACCCAGCAAGTGGTTTGGGGCCGGGTCAGCAGGGTAGCAGCTTTGTGGGTCGGGAGCCAAGCGGCCAGGGGTAAAAAAAACCCGTTCGCAGGTCCAAGACAGAGCGGACAGGGTCAGCAAAGGCAGCGGGGGGCAGTGTTTCACCAGTGCGGGCGGGGGCGGTAAAATCAGTCCGGCGGTGTGGCAGTTCTTGCTAAGACAGGGGGACCGAATATGGGTATAGTAGAATCTGTGGGCAAAAGTGAAGCGTGGCCGGGGACAAAAGTTGGCACAAGGGCCCCTGGCACACATGCAGCGACCCCCGGGGTGGCCTGGGAGAAAAGGGGCTCAGATGTGGTGGTAAATCTCCCGCTGCGCAGCACAGGGGCCAGTGGCACGCATGCCTTTCAGGCCATCAAGGCTCCCCCCCTCGCAGAAGGCAGCTGTTTCTCTTTGACACCCCTTCCCCGGGGTCCAATGCCCGCTCCTCGTACCATGGCCCACACTTTCAGAAGGCGTTGTAAAGAGAAACAGTATGCGTCCAACCATCCTGGGTGCGCAGGCCCGTGCTCCGCCCAAAGTTGTTGGACTGCATCCCTCCCTTTCCAAAATGGTGGATCTGCACCTTTCAGGAACTAAGGGTTGTGCCGGCCGGGGGAGGTTCCAAGCCGTAATTTTTTTTTCCCAAAAAGGCAGTACCAGATTTCATAAATATTAAAACAGAAAGTGGGTCAGCCTTGAGCTTTTCGGTTTTGTTCCAAGGTCAGGGGGCCAGCCCGGGTCTGGACTGTAATACGGTCGGGGCCCAAATACAGTCCTTTAGGGCCCCATGGGTGGAATTGCCCCGCCCGGGACCCCCAAAATTTGGAAGGAGACGCCGCTTTCTCCTCCACGTTTAAAAATGCTGCTCCGGGCCCAATGTCCGCCTCCTCCTCCTCCACCCCCCCACCATTCACCCCTCCACAAGAAAAGCTCCATCATCCCCCAAATGTGTAGGGCACAGGGGTGTCACGCAGTTCTCCCTACTTGCTCGGCGAACAAGTCACACAGGGGAGGAACTGCTCCGCGTCTGAGAAGAAATCGTTTTGGGGTTTTCCCCCGCCCCAAACTGAAAATCGGAACCATGGTGAGGCTGGGGGAACAGGGTGTCCGGCTGCACCGAGGGGGGTTGGCCCATGCCCTCCCTGGCGCACGTGTTTTTCTTGTTGTAAAAAGGTTCCTAAGTCTTCCACCGATTTCAGAACATTTGAAAATGGCCAAAAAACTGTGCATGACTTTATCCTTCTTTACAAACCCAGGAAAACCCCCCTAGTTGCAGGGCAGAACGGCCTCCCCCAACCGCTCTGTTGCGTGTTCCCCCCGCGGGAATTTCCCACCTCACATGTTGGGAAACGTATGAACGGAAAAAGGCCATTAACGTTTTTTGATGACCCGGCAGACAGAAGTATCCCCTGTGAACTTTGATGTCAGCCAGTGGGCTCATGTGACACCTCCGTTTGTTGAGGCCATTCGAGGGGGCCCCGTTATTTGTCAGTCGCCGGACTACGGGAGAATAATCATTCCCTGTTTCATGTCCGGGAAACAATGCTGAAAAATCTGTTGGGCGGGGGACGGGAGATGTGGCGACTAATTCGGGGCCCCAATGAGTCCGGGGGGATGAAATGGAGGAGGGGAGGAGGAGGGGACATTGGAGCAAAAGCATTGTTGGGAAATGAGTGGATTTTTACCCGGTGACAAGAGAGGAGGAGAGGAGCAGCTGGGGGGTGGAGGGAAATGAGGAAGAGGGGGCAGTTGACTCCCAAGACCGGGGCAGTATACAGGGGAAAATGGAGGAAGGGAGCCCCCGGAGTCACTTTGAGATGCCCCGCAGCATGTTATTTGCCTGGTGTGACAAGCCGAATAGTCAGCATCCGGCAGGGGGACTTCTGGCTCTCCATTTTGGTCCCTCGCTACCGGGGTCCAAAATGGGAGCCTTTTTTCCCAGCTATTGAGAGGGAAGACAATCAAATATATAGGGAAACCCTCCGAAATCTTTGGGCCCCCCCGTTTGCCTATGTGCGGCATCGCCCTCTCTGACGGGTTTTGGGCCCCGGGGGGTTCCTCAGCGCTCACGTACTACTGCCGCGGCTGTGGGGGAAGTGGGGGGGTTTGGAGCAGTACCGCTCCATCAGCAGTAACCTAAATTGGAGTCACTAAGAGAGCTCCTTCACCCCCCTAGTGAGGAGGGCATCACCAGCAGCAGCGAGCAGCGCATGGGCATTCCCTGAAAAACAGGTTTTTGGCCTACTTGGCAGCCTCTGCCACCCCATTGGATCCGTGGACTACTGGGCACCAAACTGGATGTGTGGCCGCAATTGCCCAGTTTTCAGGAGAAAAACTGTCCTCCCCCCTTCTCAAGGGGGGTTCGTCCGGGGGCCATCTTTCCCCGGGCCCCCGTCCCTTTTTAAACGAATGACCTTTTTCAAGTGGGATCGGCGTGGATTCGGCGGATTTCCCCCCAAAAACCCTGCCAGGCGTAGCCCGGTTCAAATAACCTTGGCCCTCCCCCCACTATTCTGATGCCGCCCCCCCGCCCCGATGCACACATTGCTGAAGTTTTTTTCCATCTGCCACCACGTCTTTTCCCGGGGGTGGTATTGCCCCCCACCCCAACCTCTGTCATTGTGCCACTCTAGTGCTCATGCTGCTGTGTGTTGCCGGACATCCACACTTGTCATTGTGCCATCTGCGGCCCGGGAGGGTTTTTCCACCTCCAGAATTTTATTGTGCCACTCCTTTCCCATGCTGTTTTCCCGTCATCACCTCCACTTCCCGTCATTGTGCCCCTCCTGACCTCATGCTGCTGCCGCCGTGACCTCCGCTCTCAGTCATTGTGCCGCCTTGGGCCCAATCTATTTTGCCACCTACGAATGTCATTGTGCATCTCTGACCCAGTGTTTCTCCTTATCACCTCCACTCTCTGTCATTGTGCCACTGCCGACCTCATGTCGCCCCCTGACCTCCCTCTCAGTCATTGTTTCGCCGGGGCCCCAATACTATTTTGCCCCCTGCAGAAGTCATTTGCCATTTGACCTCATGCGTTGTCCTGCATACCCCACTCTTTTTCTTTTTGCCACTGCCCGACTCCCTGTGTGCCCCCGTGCCCCGCTCTCAGTCATTGTGCCCCTCTGTGGCCCAATACTTTTTTGCCACCTGCGAATGTCATTTTTCCACTCTCTGACCTCAGCTGTTGCTCCCGTCATCACCCCCATCTCTGTATTGTGCCCCTGCCTGACCCCATGGCTGCCGCCGTGGACCTCCGCTCTCAGTCATTGTGCGCTCTTGGCCCTAAAACTATTTTGCCCCCCGCAGAATGTCATTGTGCCACTCTTGACCTCACTTTCTGCTGTGACTCCCGTCGTGCCCCCCACACGTGTCATTGTGCCACTGTCTGACCTCATGCTGTGCCGTGGCTGCTTTCCGTGCCCCCCACACTTTGGCCTACTCCTGTTTTGGCCCCCTCCAGAATTTTTTCATTTGGGGCCCTGTTGCCTCATATGCTGCCCCCGTGACCCCACCTGATAAATTTTGCCACTTGTGGCCTAATATGTTTTGCCACTCCAGAATGCCATTGTGCCCTGTCTGACCTATACGTGCCGCCGTGACCTCCACACTGTGTGGGGTTGTGCCATCTGTGCCCCAATACTGTTTTTCCGCCTCCATAATGTATTGTGCCACGTCTGACCTATATGGGTCCCCGCCTGACTCCACACTGTATCTTTTGCCCCTCGGCCTAATACTGTTTTGCCGCCTCCTAATGTCATTTGCCCCGTCGACCTCATTGCTGCCCCCGTGCCTCCACACTGATTTGTGCCATCTGTGGGCCCAATTTCTGTTTTTTTCCCCTCCATAATATTGTGCATGCCCCCCCCCCCCCCACCCTATCTTTGCCGCCGTGACCTCCCCCTGTGTGATTGTGCCCACTTGTGGCCCAAACTGTTTTGTACCTAGGATGCCATTGTGCCACTGTCTGACCTCATCTCGCCGCCCTGACCTCCACACTGTGTGATTGTGCCCTTGGCCAATACTGTTTTTTCCCCCCCGAATTCATTGTGCCACTGCCTGACCTCATGCTGCTTGGTGCCCCCGTCACCTCCCCATTATCACTAATTTTTTACCTGAGCTTCAGTTGTTTTTTTTTCCCGCTTTCGCTAGCTTGCTTTTTTAAAGGGTACATTCCGCTTATTTTTTTTGGGCAGTTTTTCCCCCTTAATGCCCAGGGAATTTTATGTGAAGCGATTCAAAAGGGGGGGCATCTTTGGGGTGTCTTTTTAAAACACAACATTGTATAAGACCAAACCAACGCCCTCTGAAAATTTTAAGCATGGAAACGTTTACAGCACCTGCAGGCTCTGGGGAGCCTGGAAAAAACTGTTTTTTTAAAGTGATTCGGCCCAAGTAAATTTGGCCCAAACGAATTTTGTCGGGGAAAATTCGGCGAAGTGACCGAACCGAATTTTTGAGAAATTCGGCCATCGCTAATATATATATATATATATTTTTTTTTTTTTATTTTATTTATTTATTTTTTTTTTTAAATCTAATTATTGGGTAAAATAATTATTGATAAAAAGGTGCGACCATGAGTTTACATGGGGCAAAGAACTCTGGGGGGAAGAAGGGCATAGCCCAAATGCAGTGCAGAGTGAAGCCCAATAAGACTGGGGGATTCGGGACGTCACCCACTTTTATAAGTCCGGGGGCGACGCTGGGAGTCATACCCCTCTCACTTATGTTAGGGAAGGTGCGCAGGGTGCAAATGATATCTCTTACTAAAGAACTCATTTTTAATGAACTTCATGATGGCTTTTGTTTCTGAACCCTGTAGCCCTACGTTGCTTTCAAAATTCTGACCCCACACCCCTGTGTGGGGCCCCAAGCAAATTTCGTCAAAGGGAGCGACCTGGGGGTCTCTTGCCACAGCAAGCCCCAACCCCCCTTGTCGCAGGGGTCTGTTTTTGATCCTGCCCCAAGCGGGGTTTGGGCTTTCTGTGGCAAGAGACCCGCAGGTCGTACCCCGACGAATTGTTGTGGCGCCACCGAGGGGTAGTGAGGTACATAATTTATGACGGCTCATAGTCTGGAACAGGCAGGAAGGTCAGGGCAGGCAGCAGGCAAAGTGTAGTCAAGGGACAGAGGTCAGGAACACAGTAGAGGCAGAGTTATTTTGAGGACACATGAAATTTACAAGCTGCTGACTGACTAGTTTACATTGCATCAAAGAGTCATATCTTCAGTGTTGTCCCATGAAAAGATTTAAAACAATATTTACAAACATGTGAGAGGTGTACCCACTTTTGAGAGATACTGTAGCTGCTACAGGGTTCAGAAACAAAAGGGGCCCCTTAGAATCCGCTCCCTGACGTGATTACACCCAAAACTTGCGTATCTAGGGTTTTCCCATCCCATCCCACCTGCTGCGCTTTCACCTATGGTAGCTGTGGCATCCGTCGATCCCAAGCTAGACCTCTCTATGCCGACCAAATATGATGGGAACCATAAGGTCTGTTGGGGCTTCATCAAGCTGTGCACTATGCACATGGAACTTATGGATACCCAGTTTCCAACTGAATTCTTTGTCAGTCTCCTCACCGGAGAAGCTCTGGCATGGGCTACCCTGCTCTGCTTTCCTGGACAAATTGTACAGCGTTTTTGAGAAACCCGCCCGTATGTCTTCTGCAGCGACTGCTCTTCTAGACCTACACCAAGGGGATTCCACAGTCAGGCAATACGCTATTGAGTTTTGTACCTTGCCCCAATGTAATGAAAAATGAGGGTTTGTTGTGTTTTGGAAGGGCCTGCGGGGAAAATTTTGACAAGTGGCTGGTTGAGAACATCTCATTTGGGGCTCTTTGTCTTGCCACCCCACAAAGTTTGCCCGCTGAAAGAGAGAAGGGGCTCTGCCAACAACGTGCGGAGCACCAGTCCGGCCACACTGCCATCCCCTTCTTGCTCCGGTGTTTCAAACGGTCCATTTCCTCCACCAACAGCTTCTTCAAAAGAACCCATGCAAATGGAAGGAGCCCACCTGTCAAAGTAACAATGGTACCATCACTGGACTGTTCATTGCGTCTGAGAAACTCCCGGACCTAGGCTATGTAGGAAAGGTTTCCCTAGGTGTGAACACTACCTCTCCACACTGTATGGGTCAAAATCTGACCTCGTTGGTGTCGTCCCAAGCCTCCACCTTTGTGGATTTTGGATCCACTGGGAATTTCGTTGATGCATCTCTGGACTCTAAGGGCGACATGTATCAAGCTCGAGGCATCGGAGCGCACGTTTTTGTCTGATTTAAAATGAAAGCTGCGCCTCATTTATGTCGGCGCCCGAAGTGCGCTCTAATGCAGTGTAAAGTTCCTTGGCCCCAGCAGGGTGTGAGGCGCAGGCGGGACTTAGGCGCAAAGGGTGCATCTAACATGGCTTTCGAATCGGGCGACGGGGGGGAATTCAGCGAAAATGCATTAAGCATGTTAATGAATCAGAAAATTAGTGGTCTTTCAAATGAATGAATGAATAAAGAGAAATATTAAAGTAGTATAAAATCGATTTCAATGTCTGCAAAAATGTGAATGCTAAAAATGAAAACAAATATATATCAGATCTCTAAAGAAATAAATATCACCTCAAAAAGGTTTTTAACCCCTTCCTGACGGACAGTCATAATAATATGGCTTTAAATTCATTTTCTCTCTCGCGTTTTTTTTTGGTGACACGTTCGTTTTTCCCTCCTCGCCTTCTGAAAGCCATAACTTTTTTATTTTTCCACCTACATAGACATATGAGAGCTTTTATTTTGTGGGAAAAGTTTTACTTACTAGTGGTGTTATTTATATTACTATAGAGTATACTAGGGAACAGCAAAAAAATTCTAAGTCGGGCAAAATATGAAAAAAACTTACTTGCGCCATGTTTGCGGGAGGTTTTTTTTTTGCGGAGTTCATTCTTTGGTAAAAATGTGTAAAGATGTGTTATCTGTATTCTACAGGTTGATACACATCTGGCAATACCAAACATGTACGGTTTCCGTTATGTTTTGGTACCGTAAAAAAATTCCAAACATTTTCTATTCTTAAAATTTGCGCTGCAGCGCCATTTTGTGCAACCAATAACTTTTTTGTACTAACACCTACGGATGTCAGTGAGGCGGCATTTTTTGTGGGCAGATGTGTATTTTTGAAGCTAGCACTTTGAAATGGATGCGACTTTTTTGATTACTTTTATTCCAATTTTTATGTGACGTGAAATGACCAAAAAAACGCAATTTTGGCGTTTGGACTTTTTTTCTTTTACGGTGTTCAGCGTACGGGATAAATTATATTATATTTTTATAGATTCGACTTTTTCAGATGCGGTGATACCAAATATGTGTAACTTTTTTTTATTATTTTATTGTTTTTATTTGTAAAATGGGAAAAGGGGGGGGTGATTTGAACTTTTAATACTTTTTTTGTACTTTAAAACTTTATTTTTTTTTTTTTTTTACTTTAACATTTAGTCCCCCTATGGTGCTTGAAATAGGGGGTGCGATCGTTAATACAGCCTAATGCATTGCATATGCAATGCATTAGGGTGTACAAAGATGGCGGTTTCCCCACTTCCTGTATGTGGACGGAAGAGGAGCAAACAAGAACATGGCAGCGATCAGAGCCTTCACAAGGCTCTGCGCTGCCATGTTAGCCCATAGGGACTCAGCGATCTTATCGCTGATGTCCCGATCTGGCTGAAAAACGGTGCGCGGCACCACTTTTCAGCCATTCATACGCCGCGGCCATCTTTGCCGCGGCGCCTGATGGGTTAAACAGCACAGGCGGGTGACGCCGCCCGCCTGCGCTAAAAACTGCCGGGTATTAGCTGCGATTAGCCGCTAACACCCGGCGGCTGTGAAGCGGGATCGCGCCGCGATCCCGTTTCAAAGCCGCTTACCGCCGCTATGACGTACTCATATGTCATAGGTCGGTAAGGGGTTAAAATAGGACCAGAATGCCACTAATTTTACATCAAATAAGCCAATGCAGATGTTCTCCAGATGTTGCCCAGGTGTTGCCCACATGTTGCCCAAATTTATTATTTTTTTTTAATTTTATTTTGTCAAAAAATGTCTTAAATAGCTGTTATAGAAAATGTAGAAGAACACATCTGGGCAACATCTGCATTGGCTTCTGTGCTGTTACATTAGCGTAATTTCCAGGGACTTTGGAATACATTTGGTAGTGGATATTTTTTTTCTTTGAAGGTGATATATATATATTGTCATTGATGTTACTGTAAAAAATGTATTCATACATTGATTTCATTTTTCAAGCACTTGTAAATGTCTGTTTATTAACTAATTCATTTGAAGGACCAATCCATATTATTCTTCATACTGTCTACTGTATCTCCGAGGCGAAATCCGTTCAGTAATTACATTGCAAATATGTGCCACGCTTTGTGACACGTATTTGCAATGTAATTACGGAACGGATTTCGCCTCTGAAGTAAATTCACCATTATTTACTATGGGTACTGTGTCTCCGATGCAAAATCCATTACGGAATTACATTGCAAATACGTGCCACAAAGTGTGGCACGTATTTGCAATGTAATTATGGAACGGATTTCGCCTCGGAGATACATTACACAGTATGAAGAATAAAATGGATTGGTCCTTCAAATGAATTAGTTATTAAACAGACATATACAAGTGCTTGAAAAATTAAATAAATGTATAAATAAATTTTTTTACAATCACATTAATGACAATATATATATATCACCTTCAAAGAAAAAAAATATCCACTACCAAATGTATTCCAAAGTCCCTGGAAATTACACTAATGTAACAGCACAGAAGCCAATGCAGATGTTGCCCAGATGTGTTCTTCAACCATTTCAATAACAGCTATTTAAGATGTATTTGGCTTGCTTTGAAGTTTAATGCAATTCAGTATATACAACCAAAGGCTTGCTGGGACCTGTTGTCCTCCAAGCAGGATTTCTTGCTTTATTATTTATTCTTCTTGACAAATCATTTATTGTACGAGTGTACTGCTGTCAGTGTAGAACTCGAGCACATTACTTCTCCGCTCAGATAGACCACATTAAACTAGGTCTGCCTGTCAGAGCTGTGAAGCGCTCGAATGCGCCTCACTTTGCCGACCCGCAATCATGCATGCCTCGGAGTTTTCGACTTTGCTGCGTCCCGCTCCAGAACGCCCACACCGTGCCCATTGCACGCCCCTTTACGTTAGGCGCATCCGAAAATGGCGGAGGTTGCGTCTAACACTGCATCACTGTGTCCCACAATGGATTCGGGCCAGTGAGGCACAATTTACGCAACAAATCGGGCGCAACTCCCAATCATACATGTCGCCCTAAGTATTGTCTCCCAATGTTAGGGGTTGTCAAGCCTCTGGTTATTTCTTCCATTAACAGAGAATGCCTGAGTGACTCTATTCAGTTCTGCACTGAACCTTTATGTCTCCAAATTGGGGTATTGCACAAAGAAAGAATCAAGTTCTACATGTTGCCCTGCTCCTCCTCTATGGTCCTTCTGGGACCACACGTTGGGGATAAGACTGTCATTCCCACTGTCTTGCGGTACCGTGTGCATACCACTTCTCCAAGGTCTGCCTGCTCCATATCAGAAATTGCAGATGTATTTTCTGTGAAGCAAGCTCAGACACTTCCTCATCATCGGCTTTATGACTTCCCTATAAATCTTCTGCCAGGTACTAGCCCTCTACGGGGCAGGGTATACTCATTGTCTGTGCTAGAGACTCAGGAAATGCCAGCATATATTAAAGAGAACCTTCAAAAGGGTTTTATCAACAAGTCTTTCTCTCCTGCTAGTGCCAGATTTTTCTTTGTGGAGAAAAAAAGACGTTCACACTGTCGCTGCATAGACTATCAGGTCTCAGTAAGATAACCATTAAAAACTGGTATCCTCTACCATTAAACTCAGAGGTCTTCAACTGGCTCCAGGGAGCCAAGATCTTCACTAATTTGGACTTGTGGAGAGCCTATAACCTAATCCGAATCCATGAGGATGATGAACGGAAAACCATATTCAACACCCTGGATGGTCACTTCGAGTATCTAGTGATGCCCTTTGGTCTATGTAATGCTCCTGCCATCTTTAAAAAATTAGTTAACAAGATCTTCAGTGACCTCTTGTACTCTTTTGTCATCACATATATCTCAGTCTTCTCAGACAATCTAGAATTTCATCGGGCTCACATACGTAATCAGCTCTATGTCAAGCTGGAGAAATGAATCTTCAAATGGTCCTCCCTGCCTTTCCTCAGTAACATTTTCTAGGTTAGGGGATTTCACATTCATCCTGCCAAGCTATCGGCTGTCTTCCAATGGCCTCGACCAGTTGGCCTTCGGGCCATAGAGCACTTCCTAGTTTTTGCCAATTACTACTGACAATTTATTCCACTCTTTTCTACCATGCTAGCGCCCATTTTGGTGCTTACTAAGAAGAGCTGAAACCCCAAACTTTGTTCACCTGAATCAGAGGAAACCTTCTCCTGCCTGAATCTACATTTGCCTCCACACCTATCCTGTGCCATCCCGACCCAGAGAAAGCCTTCTTCCTTGAGTTCGATGCCTCCTCACTGGATGCTGGAGTGGTCTTTACACAGAAAACCCATAGAGTCATAACTGTTATGTGTGGCTTTTTCTCTAAGGCCTTTTCCCTGCCGAGAGAAACTATACCATTGGGGATCGGGAATTCTTGGCAAGCTAGATGGTCCCTTTCTTTTCCAGGTTTAATTTCCTGTTCCACTTCAGATCTGCTGATGAGAATGTCAAAACTGAAGCCCTCTCCTGCAATAGCCAGGCTCATCTATCAGGGGCCACGAGGCATTTTGTAGATGTACATGGAGGCAGCATTGCATTGCTTAAATGTGGAGCAATTGAGAAAGTAAGCAAGCCCCCACTCTTAAAAAAGATAGAGATGTACTGTATATACAAATTTAATACTGCTGCATGCTATAGTCTAAATGAAACACTGGAGAAGATTTGCCTATATCTTACATCTTTATAGTATTTTATGTCCCATGTAATTTTACACCTCTAGGTACGTAATTGTGAATATTGGATCTGGTAACAACATTCATGGTATTATTCCTTTTTCATTTTCAGTTATTCATTTCTAATGCCTTCCCTCTGTTCTTAAAAGATTCTTCTCAATGATTTAGCTACTATTGTTATCTAGTACTATCATTACCAAGCAAATTTGATTTGTTTACAGCACATTTGCTCAATTTGTTGAGCTAACCATAATGATATACGTACATTGATGTTTTTTATGCTTCACAAACCTATGAAACTTGCAAGGAATATAAATTATGAAGGAAAGAACAAGGTTCCAGTATCCCATAAATCTCCAGTATTTACTGTAATTTTAAAATCCATAGCTAGAAACATATAAGTCCTTAACATCCACAAATGCAAGACACAGACAAAAAAAGCTGCTTACGCATTTCAGGCTGATCATTAGCCCTTAATTGTAACCTTATTCTTTAGAGAGACTCAAAACCCACTATCCTTCCATACAATACAGACTTGATGACTGACTGTCCTCAGCTATTCCTTCTTCTTAAACAGGTACAGTAAACACAATACCATCAGTCAAGTCTGATAGTGTATGTTAGTATTAATGCCTTTAACAGCCTTACAGCTTAAGGAGGATGTAGGTGCAGGAGCTACATTAATCTAGTATTGCTAGAAAGAGAGCTAGTTGTGTTCAAGGTTGACTCTAAATCTGACTACAAAGGGGACTGTAGATTAAAAAAAGTAATTTTCATTGTAGTTACATTACATGTGCCTAATTGAGTAATAACAATGTTCCTGCCTTGCATTTACTTTTAACATGCATTTTTCATAAGCATTCCCTGTCTGCATGATGCATTTTTAATTCTTAGTACTTTAAAGAGCTCCAGAAAGGGCAAGTAGTATCTGCAATGATATTCTCTTGCAGTCTCAGGAACACTGCAACCTTGTTTCTAACCCTTAATTCTGTGCAAGCAACTATCAAAGGGTTAGTAGTCAGTTACTGATGCAAGAACATATTGTCAAAAAAGTGTTGCAACTCTGACTAGAAGTTGAAATGCGCAGCAGGTGATTTATGAATCTCCTTCTCTTATGCTCTTTGCACCTATGTTCTGTACAATCTGAACCCTCAGGGTGCTTTCACACAGTATGCTTTGTGGTGTATTTTATGATGCATTTTTGGATGTGTTTTTTGTGAAGAAATGTGCAGCATAAATTGTTGTGCTTTTCTGCACAAAAAACACATCAAAAACGCACCAAAAAAGGTGCTGTGTGAAAGCACCTTTAGTAAGATCCTCGGACTTTCATGCCTAATAGTTAATGTTGATTTCATTGTGTGCAGAGTTTCTAAGCTTTAGGGTGCTTTCAAACAGTGCAGTTTTGGTGCAGTTTTAACTGTGCTCCGATTAAACTGCCTTTATTACCAGCAAGCTTCTTTCACTTACCTAAACTGTTTGGAAAGTGAGTTATCAATTAGTGTGTTTGTAATCCACCAGACCTCAAACACAGTAATTGATTACTGTAATTGATTTCTGAACAATTTAGACAACTGAAAGAAGCTTGCTGGTAATAAAGGCAGTTTAATTGGAGCGCAGTTAAAACTGCACCAAAACTTTGCTGTGTGAAAGCACCCTTAAATTTAAAGATGTTCTTATCTCCTGCTTGTGTACACAGGTGATCATACCCACCCACCATTCTCTGCTCTATCAGGCTGCTAGCATGTAAAAAATATTTTTTGTTAGTAATTTAACAGATAACGATTACATGATCATGCATTGAGGTCCTTTAAAATATCCTGGCCTATAAAATGCTATTTAGATCTCAGAAGCATTTTTTTTTAAAAAATGGAGATTTATTACATTCTTCATTAAAGTTATAAAATTATAGAAAACATAAAATATAGCTAATATATCATATATTTGTGATGTTCTCAGGCACAGAGAGAGGCAGAGGAGAGGGCTGGAAGCAGAGCTAGCCATAGCTTAGGGGCTGTTATTCTGGTCACGGTGACTAACACTTTCATCAACCGCACCTCTCATGACTCTGCCTCTCCGGCACCAGTGAAGAAAGGGTCGGCACTTTAGGTGACGATGGTGGTAGTGATTGATCCGGGGCACACTCTGATGGTGATCTCTCCCTCGACTGCCTGCTGTGGGTGGTGGGTGAGGTGAACTTGATGTGCGGTGCAGAAATGACAGGCAGGAGACGTAACAGGTTAACTTTGTCAAACAACTGTGGTAGCAGAGGCCTCCTTTACGTCCATTTCGGCAGGATATTGGGCCAGGCCAGAGGCTTAACTGGGTCCCAAAAGGCATGAGGTCTGGTGGGACTGAACTTACCTCACAAAGTCTTGAGTGTCCAAGGTCCTGCGCAACCCAGCTGTGACTTTCTCAATCCTCCTGTTCCACTGTCATACGACCAGGGCAGATAAGGGATTAAAGCTGACCTCTGAGCCCACAGGCAGCACAGTCAATGTCAGGATGGCATGATGAAGTGCATCTCTGACAGCTGCAGATGATGATGATGATGATGATGATGACACTGATAACCCAAAGGTGGAAATCAGTGGAGAGACCCAGAAACTAACTTTACCTAGACTTATATAGGCTACTCTACCCCCAACATTGTGTTGTCATGGTAATTCCTGCAAAACTGTGAGAGGCAACTCTGACTAGAAGTTGAAATGTGCAGCAGGAGATTTATGAATCTCATTCTCTTATACTCTTTGCACCTATGCTCTGTAAAGTCTGAACCCTCAGGGTGCTTTCACACAGTATGTTTTTTGGTGCATTTTTGGATGTGTTTTTTGTGCAGAAATGTACAGCATAAATTGTTGTGCCTTTTTGCACAAAATACACATCAAAAAAGCACCAAAAAAGGTGCTGTGTGAAAGCCCCCTTAGTAAGATCCAAGGCAGCATGAGTATACACATTTACAGACATGTGCAGAAGCTGTTAGCTGAACACAGTGGTGAAATAGAGGTCAACAGACATTATAAAGAACATTTATCTTACTACATATAGTGCAATTATAGTAGAAAATAGTATATTATCAGTAAACATTATAAACTCTTTAGTAGTGTGTTGTAGTACCAACTCCTGTACACTACACATTAATTATCTTAAAGGGGTTGTCTCACTACATTGATTGAGCTCACCTCAGTCCTGTTTTCTTGGTTTCATTTTGAATTCAGGGGCGTGTTTACTGGCTTCCACTAGGCTGCAGTAGAAGCCAGGTCTGTAGCTATAGCAACCAGTGCTGGCAGCATATCAGAAGAGATTAAACAGGTCTGTAGCTATAGCGACCTGAGGAGCTGATGCAGCCCATACAAGAGGGGATATCTAGGAATAGGTAGGACACTGTTAATGGACACATACTGCAAAGGGACTTGTCTTTGCAAGATCTTTAACATAAAAAGCAATCCTTGTAGTGAGACAACCCATTTAAGGGTTGTGGATTAGTGTAGGGGGAATCCGTTCTCCTCTTCTATGTCTAGAATATGGCCTCATGGCATCCATATGTCTGTCCTTTTGCAAGGTTCCTTGGTCCTACCCCGGGTTTTGCCCCTTAGGTTCCCATACATCTTTGTATATGCTTATTAGTATGGGCGTGGACTTTCAGCTTGCTATCAGTAATGTACATATTTGGAAAGCTGCCTGAAATGTCTACACCAGTTCCAGCAATCTAAACAATTCCAATCACCTGACATTTCCAATTATAAGCAACTTTTATTAATAGCTGTGAATGTTAGAATGTGAATGTCTGTATTAACCCTGTACTGCATAGTGAATATTAACATTACAAACTTATCAAATTTATGTAGCATTGACTGGGATGAGGATGTCAGATCCTTGCTGTTTTTAGCTTAAAGAAGGGAGCTTGTTTACATTGCTTAAGACAAGCTTTAACCCTTTAAAGTTCTGTAGCCCTGTGCGTTGTTGTTTACAAACCTCCAGCAGTCGTGTCACACTAAGGCTGCTTCCACACAGCAGTGTGAAAATACCCTCCAGATTCTGATTAACCCCTTAAGGACCAGGCGTTTTTGTTTGGTGATACGTTCGTTTTTCCCTCCTCGCCTTCTGAAAGCCATAACTTTTTTATTTTTCCACCTACATAGACACATGAGGGCTTTTATTTTGCGGGACAAGATGTAATTTATAATGGTGTTATTCACTATACTATAGAATATACTGGGAAACCGCAAAAAAATTCCAAGTGGGACAAATTGTGAAAAAAAATTATTTTCGCCATGTTTGCGGGGGTTTTGCTTTTACGGCGTTCAATCTTTGGTAAATATAGTGTGTTATCTGTATTCTACAGGTTGTTACACATCCATCAATACCAAACATGTAGGGTTTCTGTTATGTTTTGGTACCGTAAAAAAATTCCAAACATTTTCTATTTTTGAAATTTGCGCCACGGCGCCATTTTGTGCGACCAATGACTTTTTTGTACTAACACCTACGGACGTCAGTGAGGGGGAATTTTTTGCGGGCTGAAGTGTACTTTTTATCGCTAGCAGTTTGGAATGCATGCGACATTTTTGATCATTTTTATTCCATTTTTTGAGTGACGTAAAATTACCAAAAAACGCAATTTTGCCGTTTGGAATATTTTTTCTTCTACGGTTTTCCGCGTACGGGATAAATTATGTTATATTTTTATAGATCGGACTTTTTCGGACGCGGCGATACCAAATATGTGTAACTTTTTTATTATTTAATGATTTTATTTGTAAAATGGGGAAAAGGGGGTGATTTGAACTTTTAATACTTTTTTTTTTGTACTTTAAAACTTTATATATTTTTTTTTTTACTGTAACATTGAGGCCACCTATGGTGCTTGACCAATAGGTGGCGCGATTGTTAATACAACCTAATGCATTGCATAGGCAATGCATTAGGGTGTACAAAGATGGCGGTTTCCCCACTTCCTGTCTGCGGACGAGAAGTGGGGCAAACCAGCCAGAGTAAGTGACGGGAGCCTTCACAGGGCTCCCCACCACAATGCCCTGTCATCGGATCGGCGCAGCATAGCTGCACCGGTGCCGATAACCGCAACGATCGGTGCGCGGCACCGATCGCCGTTCATTCAGACGCCGCGGCCATCTTTGCCGGTTAAACAGCACTAGCGGGCAGAGCCACCCACCGGCGCTGTTACTGCCGGGTGTTAGGCGATTTGCCGCTAACACCCGGCGGCTGTGCGTGGGGGTCGCTGAGCGATCCCCCTGCAAAGCCCCTTAGCGGCCCTGGGACGTACTGATACGCCCAAGGTCGTTAAGGGGTTAAAGAATCTGGTCTATATTTTGTTGTCTTTGTCATGGGGCACGGTTCTGTCTGCAATTTGCGAGTTCACCTATCACCCTTAACCATTGACATGTACATCTCCCGCCCGAAAACCGGGCGGAGGAATGAACGCTGGCGGTGTAAAAAAACGTCCAGTAGAATATCCATTCAGTGTGGACTACTGAATGGATTTTCTATTAAAGTCTATGCAGATGGTTGACAGTCATATTTCAGATGGTTTTCAAATCCGAAAACTGTCTTAAAATCCAACTGAAAACCCTGCCATGGGGACGTACCCTGACAGGAACAGGAAGAGACAGCAGAACTGATATGATGCCCACAGCCTAACCAGAAAATGTGAGCCTGAAGCTGGCTGTGACTCTATAAAAAAGCATGGTGAGAACACCTCTTTAGGATTTACAAAGTACAATATATAACATTTAATTACACTAATGATCTATGGAAAAAAAAATGAAGCTGTCACGGTCCATGGCACGTCCCCGTTCTGGACTATGGACATAGCCATGTAACTCTGTCTCCATTCACACCACAATCACTGCTGTGGACCGCAGATGTGTTACGGTGCCCATCTGCCGCCATGCTCCCTGCTGTGTTCCTTGTTTGCCGGGTACTCACCTGTCAGTGTCAGTTCATGATTGTCCACCTGAGCTCTTGACCTGCTGCCACCTACTTCTATCCTGATACCTGTTTCTGCTATTACCTGTCGTCTTGCCTGTCAGTTACCAGCCTAGAACCCATCTTCCAGTTTAGGTTTAACCCCTCTATGCACCAGTCTGCTAGGTACTAGGGACTTTGGTGCCCATTTACGGTTATACCTGTTTGTGATCTGCCACCTCTACCTGTTACTGGTATCCTATGTCAAGCACTTCCACATCAGGGTTATGACCTGCAGCTAAGCCTGTCCGGCCTTGCAGTGGGTCCCGCTGAAGACCAGGGGCCTCTTAGACTCTGCTCCCTGGCATAGTTTTCTATACCATCTACGCTCGTGGTGACCAAGAGGATCCAAAACTACCTGGTGTCCACGGTGTCAGTCCTCACCAAGCCCGTGAAGCAATAGGTGCCCAGAAGTGATCCATTAACTATCGTGGAAAAATATATTATAAAGTTCTTTATCTATATATTTTCTTACTACTTTCAAACAGGTTTAAGAATATAATTTCAGAACATTGCTTCTAAATTGCAAAGTAAATAGTAATTTATAGGAAATTCAATCTCTACTGGTTGAAAACGTTCCTATAGGACTGTTTTCATTTTTTTTTATTTTAACAAAGCATTTAGAACTGCTGCTGAAATACGGGTTAGTATCCGTTGTGTTCCAAATTAGATGAAACAAGAGACCACTATAAATATTTGATTTGCATTTACTGTGTCACCCTACAGATGCTCTTTCTTGTGAAGGAGATCCACAATTCTTTGTAGACGTATTAATAATACCAGGAGGATATCATTTAATTGGCATCCATATGGATATAACATTTTGAAAGGACAATGTATCCCAATGATTGGATCTTAGTTGTATGGCATAAAAAGGGCAAAAACATTGCTCTTTACTTTTTTACATTTTATGTTATGTATTGTACAGAATGTTAATTACCAGTATGTTAGACAATGTATCAATATTTAAAGGGCTACTGCATGTTTCTGACCTTCTTCCTCTACCACTAATTTGGCATCACAGTCTTTTTAATACATCCTCCCAATGCAGCCCATTCCTGTGCACTTAGATTCTAATAACAACGAGAAGGAATACTTTAGATTATGTTTAATAATTCTGACTCGGCTTGTTTCCTGATCATTCTCTTCCTTTGCTGCCTGCCCTGACCTTTTGCCTGTTACCCACGCCGGCCATTCTGTCTGCCGTAATCTTTTGTCTGTTAGGTCTAGGTCACATCAGCATTAAAGATTGTATTGCAAACTTAATTGGAAATTACAGAAAAAAATTATTTAGCAAGCTGCAATATATTTTCTGTGAAAACTATGGGGTCTGTTATGTTAGGCGCTGCTGGTGTCCTTTGTATGACATCTCTGGTTCCATCTCTACAATGGAGTTTCCTAATGGAACCTCTGACAGAGATGAATCTCTGACAGGTATTACTGATATTAACCAAACTCCATGTGCCCTGAACTCAACTTGATCAAGTAAATATTCTGTGCTTAACTATGGTATGTACCATTTCTATGTGAAATAGCTACTTTTAGAAGTTACATACATTTCTGTGAATCTAGAATATATGTTTATTAGTCCTATAAATAATGTTTCATATAAGTGTCACTACTTTTTTAGTATTAACTTTTGGTTGGATATTGTAATTAAATAAGACCATTACATAGTTTCTTTTAAGTGCAAGTTTTTCAGCTACACTGCAACACATTTTGTGCAAATAGATAAAAAAAATCCCAAAAAATAGAAGAAAGTATTTTATGTATCTATCAAACATCTTATTGTATTCCTACTATACATTATGAATTGTCATAGTAATATAGTACAGTCATGGCCAAAAGTTCTGAAAATGATACAAATGTTAATTTTTATAAAGTCTACTGCATCAGGTTTTATAATGGCAATTTGCATATACTCCAGAATGTTATAAAGAGTGATCAGCTTAACAGCAATTAATTGCAAAGTTAATAGTTGCCTAAAAAATGAACTTTTCCCCCCAAAACACATTTCAACTTCATTGCAGGCCTGCCTTAAAAGGACCAGCTAACATCGTTTCAGTGATTGCTCCATTAACACAGGTGTGGGTGTTGATGAGGACAGGGCTGGAGATCAATCTGTCATGATTAAGTAAGAATCACACCACTGGACACTTTAAAAGGAGGCTGGTGCTTGGCATCATTGTTTCTCTTCTGTTAACCATGGTTATCTCTAAAGAAACACGTGCAGTCATCATTACACTGCACAAAACTGGCCTAACAGGGAAGAGTATCGCAGCTAGAAATATTGCACCTCAGGCAACAATCTATCGCATCATCAAGGAATTCAAGGAGAGCGGTTCCATTGTTGCCAAAAAGGCTCCAGGGCACCCAAGAAAGACCAGCAAGCGCCAGGAACGTCTCTTAAAAGTGTTTCAGCTTCGGAATCGGGCTACCAGCAGTGCAGAACTTGCTCAGGAATGGCAGCAGGTAGGTGTGAGTGCATCTGACGCACTGTGAGGCGAAGACTCATGGAGCAAGGCCTGGTGTCAAGGAGGGCAGCAAAGAAGCCGCTTCTCTCCAGAAAAAACATCAGGGACAGACTGATACTCTGCCAAAGGTACAGGGAGTGGACTGCTGAGGACTGGGGTAAAGTCATTTTCTCTGATGAATCCCCTTTCCGAACATCTGGAAAACAGCTTGTTCGGAGAAGACAAGGTGAGCGATACCACCAGTCTTGTCTCATGCCAACTGTAAAGCATCCAGAATCCATTCATGTATGGGGTTGCTTCTCAGCCAAGGGAATCGGCTCTCTAACAGTCTTGCCTAAAAACACATCCATGAATAAAGAATGGTACCAGAATGTCCTCCAAAAGCAACTTCTCCCAACCGTCCAAGAGCAGTTTGGTGATCAACAATGCCTTTTCCAGCATGATGGAGCACCTTGCCATAAAGCAAAAGTGATAACTAAATGGTTCAGGGAACAAAACATAGAGATTTTGGGTCCATGGCCTGGAAACTCCCCAGATCTTAATCCCATTGGGAACTTGTGGTCAATCATCAAGAGACGGGTGGACAAACAAAAACCAACAAATTGTGACAAAATATAAGCATTGATTGTGCAAGAATGGACTGCTATCAGTCGGGATATGGTCCAGAAGTTGATTGAGAGCATGCCAGGGAGAATTGCAGAGGTCCTGAAGAAGAAGGGTCAATACTGCAAATATTGACTTGCTGAATTAACTCATTCTAACTGTCAATAAAAGCTTTTGTTAATCATAATATGATTGCACTTGTATTTCTGTATGTGATAAAAACATCTGACAAACACACATAAAAACCAGAGGGCAACAGATCATGTGAAAATATAATATTTGTGTCATTCTCAAAACTTTTGGCCATGACTGTACATAGTAGATAAGGTTGGGAAAAGACACAGGTCCCTTGAGTCCAACCTATAACATCTGTAACTACAGTATCTGCAGTCAGTTAAGACTGCATTCAAATGCTATATGTCTACTGATTAAATAGTTCACAAACTACAGCATATAGAAGGTCAGTTGAATAAACTTAAGGCATTCAAAATGATTTAACTGTTATATCCTTTTTTTAGATGCACGGATGCCACAGAACTTGCAGCAGATGGAATATAAGTAGAAATAATTTTGACATGCTGGTTGGAATTCTGAGTAATTGCTTTTTATATGTAATAAAAAATATTGGATCATAAATTATATTATGTGCTGAATATGATAGATGATTATTAAACTCAACCACAGAATTGAATCCCATGCTTAAACAGGTCAATGCTTTGATCATACAAAACCCTCATTGTAGACTTAGGCTGGCACCTATGATAAAGTCTAGAAATGAAGCAGATCATTTATTAACTTACAATGTGGTATGTGTGCTGTGTAAACCCATTGTAAACTTTTCTTCAATGTGCCTAACTGGAATCTCCATGGCATGAATGCAAAATCAATAAATGTACAGATGTCTGCCAGAAACAACTTTCATGTGCAATAAAAAAAACTAAGCTAATGCATAGAAAGATATAAGATTAAAGGCAGAAAAAAGCACATGGTCCATCTAGTCTGTCCTTACATAGACAGATAGTGATGAACTTCTTTTATTGAGCTCAATGATTAGGCATTCATAGTTATTCAGAAAGACGTATGAGAAATGAGCTGGGACTCTGCAATGTCACCTATTGAATGGAGCATTCCTCATCAGATTCAGTGAGCTGGATGTGAATTGAATGCTACTTTCAATTCACTGTAGGGTTCTGTAGAGCCCTAGCTCTTTTCACCATGAGCCTTTCTGAATATATTTTAAAATTCAGTGAAGAAACCAAGACATATAAGTCTCCACACACCTACATGGTGCTTCTCCCTAATAAAGGACGTTACCCCTTTTAAACATTCACAGCGTAGAGAAAAAAAAAGTGAAACCTCAAATAAATATTAAATTATATATAATTAAATATTCTGTAGAAGTTAAAGAGGTTTTCTAAACACAAAGATTAGTTATCAAATAAAGGTAAAATTAAATGAAGATTTTTTTCTGAATACATTGGTCAATAAATATTACTTTAGTTTTGAGATAAGAGCATTTTTTTGATGTGCTGTGAAGTGTACACAGCTTTCTATGGTTACCTGCATACCAGATGGGTGTCTGTTATCTGATTAGCTGAGAGCAGGGATTATCTGATTAGGTGAAAGCAGAGAGCAGGGAATGACTTTATCCCACTTATGAACTGAGATTGAAGAAAACTAATCATATCTAACAAGAGCTTTAGCTTCACTAAACAAAAGGTACATGTGCTGTGAGGACTGAAAAGCATGACTTTGTCTGTAATCTTGTTAGAGATAACAGTTTTCTGTAATTGGAAGAGTAATGGCTAATCACTGCTGTAGAACCACCCACAGCCTAAGGAGACCAGGTACGTAAAAAACTGCTAAAACTCTGTTAAACAGTATGGAGAGAAACCCCCTTTAAGGTCAGGACTCTGACTTGGACATTTCAAATGCACCAAATCCTTGGTTCTTTCCCCATTCTTCACAGTTAAGATTAGTTTTTAGTGTTGTTATGCAGCGTACATTTCTCTTCAAACTTAGTGTTATGCATTTTTGCTAAAATGTTCCACTTTTGTCTCATCGGCCCTGACAACATTTTCCCATAAGCATTATAAAATTTCTAGGTGATGTTAAAGGGGTTTTGCCACGAAGTAAAATTGACGTGGGAAGCTTGCAAATGAAATAAACATTTTCACCATTCATTATTATTAAAAAATTCTGCACCGTTTTTGTTTAGCTGCCCCTTTAGTAATCCTTTGTTTACAGCTCATCCCCAGGGGATACGACCAGGGCTGAGAGCTCCTCAGTCCTGGTCGCACATGCTCAGACATCACCTCTCCTCTCAGGCAGCTACTGAGTGTTCAAACACCAGGTGCTGTCATTCTACTCCCGTTCTCAGTACTCCTTAGTAATTAGTCAAACAGTGCAAATAAAAAAAAAAAGAAACCCTAATGAGGTCTGTGCATTGATAAAGAGAAAAAAAAAAAAAACAAAAGGTTTGGTTCCTGCAGGGATTTGAACCTAGGACCTGTGCTGTAAAGGGCAAAAGCTTTACTTCTCAGCTACCCCACAATGCTTTACATAAAAAAGACCTTTTTTTTGACTACAGAGAGGAAAGGCCTGGTGATGTCATCCTGCTGGGTCACATGATCTGCAATTCAAACAAATCACACACTCCCCGTTCTGAGCACACAGAGCTGAAGAGCTGGATACAGGAGTGTCACGCATGTCGCGGGCTCCGCTGCCCCCCGCGACCGTCACCCTGCTCGCAGGGGATCCGGCGCGGCAGCTGCGGCTGCCCCGCGCCCTTCCCTCTGCTGTCCCGGCCCCGACGCCGTGTTCCCTTACCTGTCCGCGCTCCTGTGAACGCCGCTCCCGGCCGCCTTGCGTGGCCGCTGCTCTAGGCGCCGCGCGCCGACTTCTCAAAATTTTAAAGGGCCAGCGTCCCGATAATTGGTCCATTGTCGGGCGCTGGTTCTATTTAATGTATCCACCCCCAACACTTCCTGCCAGTCTGTTGGTGTGTTCTTGTTGCGTTTTGAGAGTTTTGGAGTTTAGTCTTGAATACCCGTGTACCAGTCCGCTTGCTCACGTTTCCCTGACCTTGCCTGTTTCCCGCCTCCCCTGACCGTCTGCCCGTCTCTGACTACAAACCTCTGCCGCCTGCCCTGACCTTCTGCCTGTCCCCGACTACGCCTCCGGATTACGTTTCTGTACCACGCTGTACCCCGGCTGCCATCGCAAGCAAGTCACGTCAGTGGTAACGACCTGGTAGCCTCACGCCGCAGCAAGTCCATCCCGCTTTGCGGCGGGCTTGGTGAAAACCGGGGGCTACTTAGATTCCGTTCCCTGGCGTGGCTTAGCTATCATCGCTTGCGTTGGCCCAGTGGATCCACTCCCCCGTTACAGTAAAGACTGGCCATGGATTCCGCCAGGGTACCTCTGCCTGATCTCCGGGACATCACTACAGCTGCCCACCCAGCAAAAATCAAGTATCGACCAGCTGCGGCCTTTGATGCAGAACCTGGCGACTCGTCTGCCTCCAACGGCTGCTCCCCCTTTGCACCTGCATCCATTGCTTCGGCATCCATTGCTCTTCCTGCTTCGGCGCTGGGTCCTTCTCTGCATCTGCCACTCCCCTCAGGGCTACGATGGAGACCCCAAGAATTTGCCGAGGGTTCATCAGCCAGTGCTCCATCCACTCGAAATGATAGGGCACCAATTCCCTACAGAGCGAGCCAAGGTGGCTTCATAATTCGCCTCTTGTCTGGAGAAGCCTTGGCTTGGGTTTAGCCACTATGGGATCGAGGGGATCCTCTGACGGCGGACCTCCAAACTTTCCTCCGGGGGTTCCGGGCCACGTCTTCGAGGAACCAGGCCGTACTTCTTTCGGTGCCGCAGCGCTGCTCCGGCTACGTCAGGGCGACACCACAGTCCGTCCAGTTTTTTCGGTGCAGTTTCGCACTCTCGCTTCGGAGCTGGATTGGAACAATAAAGCGTTGGGTGGGGGACATTTTGGCGAGGCCTCTCGGGGCGAAATCAAGGACGAGCTCGCCGCTCGGGGATCTCCCAGTGCCTTGGATGACCTAATCCATTTGGCCACCCGGGGTGGATTTTTCGCTACGCCAAAAGGCAACAAGAGCTCCGCCTACAACGGGAAACCGTCCGTCCACGCCGTTTCCCCCGCTTGGCTCCCACGTTCCAGCGGTCACCCCTTCCTCCTCCAACGGCCTCTGAAGAGGAACCTATGCAGGTCAAGAGAGCCCACCTGTCCCAGGAGGAACGTTCTCAGCGTCGTTGAAGAGCTCTGCTTCTATTGTGGGGGTTTTTCTGGCCTTTTTCTTTGGGGACTGTCCGGTGCGCCGGGAAACTTCGCACCTAGGGCTCGTAGGAGAGGAAACCCTAGGTGGTCAGAAGGGCCCCTCTACCCCCTTGGACCATGCCCATGTATATATTGGTGCTTCTCCGGACAACACCTTTCAGGCCACCGCATTTATTGATTCAGGATCAGCAGGAAACTTCATAAGCCACGAGCTTGTGACCAGGTTTCGTCGCAGAAACCTATGTTCATCTCCTCGGTCAGTGGCGAATGCCTTAAGGACGCGATCCGTTTCCCGTACGGCCCCCTCTTTTTTGCAAATTGGGGCCCTTCACAAGGAGACGTTGCAACTTTTTGTCCTGCCTCGATCTCCTCGGAGATCCTTTTGGCCTTTCCTTGGCTACAGGACCATACCATGACTTTGGATTGGAGCCCCGGTAAGTCCATGCGTTGGGGTTCCGCGTTTTTCCCCTTCTCGTTCCTGTCTAAGCCGTCACTGCTCCTCATCAATTCATTCCCAAAGTCTGCCAAGCCCCTCCAGTCTACCTTCGCCAAATGGAAACTTTGCCGATGTCTTTTCGGAGAGTCAGGCTGAAACGTTTTCCCCCACACCGGCCTTATGATTGTCCATTGACCTGCAAAACCTGGGGGTACCCTCCCAGAGGCGGGTTTACCCTCTCTCCGTCCCGGAGATAAGGCGATGTCTGAATACATCAAGGAGAACCGCGCAAAGGATTCTTCCGTAAGTTCTCGTCTCCAGCTGGAGCGGCTTCTTCTTCATGAAGAAAAAAGACGGGGCCCTCCGGCCCTGCATCGGGCTATCGGGGCTTGAATAAAATTACCATAAAAAACCGTTTCCCCTTGCCTTGATCTCCGAACTCTTTGACTGCCTGCGTGGGGCGAAAATATTTTCTAAACTGGATCTAGCGGGGCCTACAATTTAATCCGCATTGGGAAGGCGATGAATGGAAACGGCATTGAATAACCCGGGACGGCCATTTCGAGTATTTGGTTATGCCTTTCGGTCTCTTTCAATGCCCGGCAGTATTTTTAGAACTTTGTTAATGAGATCTTTCGGGACCTACTCTATGTCTGTGTAATCGTTTACTTGGACGATTTTTTCATCTTCTCCCCTGATCTCGAGACTCATCGCCACCATGTCCGCCAGTCCCAGACGATCCCCACTCATCAGCTATTTGCCAAACCCGAAAAGTGCCTCTTTGAACGTGCCAGTTACCCTTCTTAGGGTACATCGTCTCAGATAAGGGTTCCGGGTGGATCCCTCCAAACTCTCGCGGTGCTGCAGTGGCCACAACCGGTGGGCCTTCGGGCCATTCAACGTTTTTTTGGGATTTTCTAATTTTATAGGCAATTTATCCCCCACTTCTCTACACTTGTGGCTCCCTTGGTGGCCCTAAACTAGGAAGGATGCCAATCCCAAATCCTGGCCCCAGAGGCCCCAAAAAGCCTTCAACCGGCTCAAAGCGGAATTTGCTTCGGCTCCGGTCTTATCTCGCCCAGACCCTAACTGTCCGTTTATTCTGGAAGTGGATGCTTCTTCGGTCGGCGCTGGTGCTGTCCTCCTGCAGAGATCCTCCGCTGGTAAACTACGTACCTGTGTTTTTTTTCTCCAAGACTTTCTCTCCTGCCGAGAAGAACTATACCATAGGTGATCGTGAAATTACTGGCCATAAAGCTGGCTCTAGAAGAAAGGCGTCATCTGCTGGAGGGGGGCTCACCACCCCTTGACATTTTCACAGACCATAAGAACCTTCTGTACCTTCAGTCGGCTCAACGGGGCCCGAACCCCGGGGAAGCCAGGTGGTCATTATTCTTTGCCGTTTTGACTTCCGCTTTCATTTTCGGCCGGGCCGAGAAAAACCTCAGAGCTGATGCTCTATCTCGTTCCTCGGATACGGTGGGTTTTTTAGCCTCCTCCCCAGACATTGTCCCCCCGGAGCGACTCGTCACGGCTGCCCCCTTGGACCTCCCAGCACCTACCCCCCGGGAAGACGTATGTGCGACCTGCCTTGCGCCCTAGAATCCGAAGTGGGGCACTCTTTCCATACGGCTGGGCACCAGGAGTCCATTTGGTCGGGTTCAATTACTGGTGGCCTACTTTGCTCAGGAATGAGGGACTTTGTTCTAGCCTGCACCTCCTTGTGCCCGTAATAAGGTTCCTCACCTCAAGCCGGGGGCCTTCTTCAGCCGTCCCGGTGCGGAAAAACCGGGACCCATGTAGCCTGGACTTCATTACTGATCTCCCGCCTCATCTGGAAACATGGTCATCTGGGTTGTGACCGACATTTTTTCCTAAATGGCCCACTTTATCCCACTGCCTGGGTTACCCTCTGCCCCCCAACTGGCCCAACATTTTTTCAGTCACGTTTTCTGTCTGCACGGTCTCCCTTTACATATTGTCTCAGATAGGGAAGTCCAATTTATTGCTAAATTTTGGCGGGCTTTGTGTGGTCAATTGCAGGTCCAGTTAGACTTCTCTTCCGCATACCCCCCCCAGACCAATGGGCAGGTTGAGAGGGGTTAACCAGGTGTTGGGCACTACCTGAGGCATTTTGTGTCCGCCCCTCAAGATAACCCGGTCTGATCTTCTTCCCTGGGCAGAGTTTTCTTATAACTCTTTAGATTCGGGATCTGCTGGGGCCTCCCCTTTTTTGTCGTGTTTGGGTTACATCCCCGCCCACCTCTCCCCCTGGCCACCTCGTGTCATGTCCCGGCTGTGGATGCCCAAGTAAGGAACATCAAGGCTCTCTGGCAGCTCACGCGACGGGCCATGCTACGGGCTTCTGCTCGCACCCAAAACTCAGGCTGAAGGTACCGTAGGCCCCTGCCCATATTTGAAGCCGGGCGATAGGGTTTGGTTTGGCCCCCCAAGTATATTCGCTTTAAGGTGCCTTCTTATAAGTTTGGCCCCCAAATTACGTGGGTCCATTTGAGGTACTTTCAACGAACTTAATCTTGGTGTCCTACAACCTCCGCTTTTCCTCCTACCACTGCGCATTCCTGAAAATCCTTCCATGTCTCTCTCCTCAAGCCGGTGGTACTGAATCGCTTCTCCCGGGGGGCTGTCTCGCCTTCTCCTGTGGCCAACTCTGACAACATCTTTGAGGTCAAGGAGGTGCTGGCACAGAAGACAGTGAGGGGAAGCGGTTCTTCCTCATTGACTGGAAGGGGTTCGGGCCGGAGGAGCGGTCATGGGACCCGGAGGCCAACCTGTTGCCTGACCTCCTCTCTAGGTTTCAAAAGAAGAGGGGGTGACCCAAGGGGGGGGGTACTGTCATGGGGGTCGCGGGCTCTGCTGCCCCCCGCGACCGTCACCCTGCTCGCTGGGGATCCGGCGCGGCAGCTGCGGCTGACGCGACCTTCCCTCTGCTGTCCCGGTCCCGACGCCGTGTCCCTTACCTGTCCGCGCTCCTGTGAACGCCGCTCCCGGCCGCCGTACGCGTGGCCGCTGCTCTAGGCGCGCGCGCCGACTTCTCTAAATTTAAAGGGCCAGCGTCCCGATAATTGGTCCATTGTCGGGCGCTGGTTCTATTTAAGGTATCTGCCCCCAACACTTCCTGACAGTCTGTTGGTGTGTTCTTTTTGCCCTTTTGAGAGTTTTGGAGTTTAGTCTTGATTCCGTTTTTTACCAGTCCGCTTGGCTCACGTTTCCTGACCTTGCCTGTTTGCCCCTGCCCTGACCGCTGCCCGTCTCTGACTATGAACCCCCTGCCGCCTGCCCCGACCTTCTGCTTTTTCCCGACTAGCCTCCGGATTACGTTTCTGTACCACGCTGTACCCCGGCTGCCATCGAAGCAAGTCATGTCAGGGGTAACGACCTGGTGCCCACGCCGCAGCAAGTCCATCCCGCTTTGCGGCGGGCTCTGGTGAAAATCGGGGGCTACTTAGATTCCGTTCCCTGGCGTGGCTTAGCTATCATCGCTTGCGTTGGCCCAGCGGATCCACTCCTCCGTTACAAGGAGGTATAAAATGAGATTGTGGAAAAACCCCTTTAAGCTGATTGGCTGCAGCAGTAACATGCCTTTGATTTACATGACTATTCAGGAGTAAAAGGCTCTGAGTGACATAGGGAGAGGCATGTGATATCTCTGTTCAGATGCAGAAGATTGTAAGTAGAAGAGTGGAGATGTATACTAACCAAGAATTCTTAAGAAAAACAAATTTGTCAGTATTTGTGTGTCTTTATTTAAAAGGCAGAACACCTGTCAAATTACATTTTTAATCACATGCCTTTCATTGACATATTTTATGCCTGTTAGTTCTTGTAGAAATCGTTAAAACAGTGATACAGTTACTTTTTATCTCTACACTGTGAATGTCTACAAGTTGCAATTGCACATGGATTTTTATGCATTTCAGGGGATGTATTTTTTATATCTTACATACACTACTCACAAAAATTCAGGGATATTTGGTTTTGGTTGAAATTTCAGGATGAACATAATATTTCTTGAAATTGTTTTTCAAATTAATTAAATGAGACCATCTCTTAACTTTAGAATGCATATGTCCAACTGATCAATGTTTCAGAACCTTTTGCAAAACATATAGATCCTTAACCCCTTAACGACCTTGGGCGTATCAGTACGTCCCAGGGCCGCTAAGGGGCTTTGCAGGGGGATCGCTCCGCGACCCCCCCGCACATCCGGCGGGTGTTAGCGGCAAATCGCCGCTAACACCCGGCAGTAACAGCGCCGGCGGGTGGCTCCGCCCAAAGATGGCCGCGGCGTCTGAATTAACGGCGATCGGTGCCGCGCACCGATCGGTGCGGTGATCGGCATAAGCGCAGCTATGCTGCGCCGATCCGATCACCGGGCATTGTGGTGGGGAGCCCTGTGAAGGCTCCCGTCACTTACCCTGGCCGGTTTGCCCCACTTCCGTCCGCAGACAGGAAGTGGGGAAACCGCCATCTTTGTACACCCTAATGCATTGCCTATGCAATGCATTAGGTTGTATTAACAATCGCACCACCTAGTGGTCAAGTACCACAGGTGGCCTCAATGTTACAGTAAAAAAAAAAATATATAAAGTTTTAAAGTACAAAAAAAAAAAAGTATTAAAAGTTCAAATCACCCCCCTTTCCCCATTTTACAAATAAAATCATTAAAATAATAAAAAAGTTACACATATTTGGTATCGCCGCGTCCGAAAAATTCCGATCTATAAAAATATAACATCATTTATCCCATACGCTGAACACCGTAGAAGAAAAAAAATTCCAAACGCCAAAATTGCGTTTTTTGGTCATTTTACTTCACTCAAAAAATGGAATAAAAGTGATAAAAAAAGTCGCATGCATTCCAAACTGCTAGCAGTAAAAAGTACACTTCAGCCCGCAAAAAACTGACGTCCGTAGGTGTTAGTACAAAAAAGTTATTGGTGGCACAAAATGGCGCAGCGGCGCAAATTTCAAAAATAGAAAATGTTTGGAATTTTTTTTACGGTACCAAAACATAACGGAAACCCTACATGTTTGGTATTGCTGGATGCGTAACAACCTGTAGAAAACAGATAACACATTATATTTACCGAATATTGAACGCCGTAAAAGCAAATCCCCCGCAAACATGGCGAATATATATTTTTTTTCACAATTTGTCCCACTTGGAATTTTTTTGTGGTTTTCCAGTATATTCTATACTATAGTGAATAAGACCATTAGAAAGTACATCTTGTCCCGCAAAATAAAAGCCCTCATGTGTCTATGTAGGTGGAAAAATAAAGAAGTTATGGCTTTCAGAAGGCGAGGAGGGAAAAACGAATGTGTCACCAAAAAAAACGCCTGGTCCTTAAGGGGTTAACGAGGAGCTTAATGGCAAAATTCCCAACAGCTATTTGATCCCTGAATCACCCAATATATTTAGGGGATTATTTTGATTTTGGATTTAGACAGTCATCCTCATCATGCTGTTCACATTTTGACATTATGTGACCAAGACAACACCTTGATCAATGTTACCTCACTATTGCGAGGCTTCAAGCAGGATGCTCTCAGACAGAAGTGGCCACTGAGCTTATAGTATCACAGAGTTTTCTCAACAGGTTTTAATAGAAATAAAGAGAGACTGGAAAAGTCAGGGAAAGGAAAAGAAGTAGGCGTCCTTTGGCTACATCACACACTGATGATGACTTAGTTGTGAACAATACCCTGCAGAAACAGATGATGACTGTCACATAACTCCAAGCGTGTTTAAGGGAAGTGAGAGGCACCAAAGTGTTATGTCATTCCATTTGTAACCGTTTACATCAGTGTGGTCTACATGCCATTGTATACCTAGTCTAACTATTAAAGGGGTTGTCCAAGTGCTTCATCTCTCCAGTCTTCTGTTGTAATTCTTGTACTTCCCACCAATGTGACCTACACTTCGTACAGCAGCCAGTCTGGCAGCCAGCCTTCTGCATACCAGGTGTGGGAGCATAAGAAACGCTTTCATCCCAACCATCCCAAAGTCAAAAGCCTGAATGTCAGCATTGCCAGGCTGCTGGCCTTGGAAATGTTGCCTTTCCGCCTGGTGGACACAGATGGGTTCCGCCACGTCATGGCCCTGGCATGCCACCAATATCAGATGCCGAACAGACATTTCTTTGCCAGAAAAGCTGTCCCTGCGCTGGCACGCAATGTTGCAGAAAAGATCTCCAGTGCGTTGGCTGCATCTGTGTCCACCAAAGTCCATCTCACTACAGACACATGGACTAGTAAGCACGGTCAAGGGCGTTACATCTCAATGACTGCTCACGGGGTTAGTTTGGTGGAGGACAGTGCCACTGGTGATGGGTCTGGGCCGACACTCTTCAACACTGCTGGGATGGTGCAGAGTCCAGATCCTTAACCTCGACAGGTAGCATCATGTGCCAAGAGAAACCAGGCCATTCTCAAATTAATTTGTCTTGTGACCATCAACACACAGGTCAAGAGCTGTGGACGGCTCTGCGCACTCAGATGACCATAGGCTGGGTGCTATAAACCTTGCGCAAGGCAAGGTGGTGTGCGACAACAGGAGCAATCTCCTTGCTGCTCTTAAGATCGGTAGACTTCCGCACATCCCTTGCCTAGCACACGTCATGAATGTCTTGACTGTCAGCTGAGGAAGGCTCGAGGTCTTAGCACACACTTCTGGTGTTCGCACACTGCTTCGGCACAACTGGTAGCATTGCAGCGTGATCTGGGCCTTCCCGTCAACCATCTGATATGTGATGTGGCAACACGCTACATTTCCACCCTTCACATGCTCATTCATTGTGGCAGCAGCGTAATGCCATTATGCAGTATGAAAGGTCGCATGACATTACTAGCAGTGGTGCCGACCTAGGAGTGTTGACCCATAGAGAGTGGAGACAGGTGAAGGATCTCTGCACCATCCTTGACAGTTTTGAAGAGGCCACCAAAATGCTCAGTCAGGACGATGCCCTTGTCAGCATGACCGTTATGGTTATATTTTTTCTGGAACAAGCGTTAGGCCCTCTGCGGCAGCAGGTCCCAGCAGTGATGGAAGAGGAGGAGGCAGAGGATGTAGAAGGCCAGACTGTTTCACAATTGTATAAGTCTTCTTTAGGTGGTGGTTCTATGTCGAAGGTGGGTGCAGGACAGCAGTTCAGCTCACAGAGTAGAGCGCATGAGGCTAGCTAAAACTCTGGTGATGGTCAGGATGAGGAAGTGGAGGAGGATGAGGAGGCAGGGGTGAACACCACCAGTACTGTGGACAACACTGATGTTTTTGGACTTGGTCTGGATTCATTCAAATTCTGGGTGTCCAAACTGGATGAATGGCCTGAGGTTGCTCGACACGCCATAAAAGTTTTATCATGTCCAGCAGCCAGCGTTATCTCAGAACACATGCAAAAAAGAAACATGGATCGCACATCCTCACACTATACATTTATCTAATGCTTCTCAGCAAAACTATATAAAAAAACGAACAAGAGGTTCTTAGTATACTTTTTATTGATTCAAAAGCGTATTAGGCCGCCACCCCCACCCTACCACAAACCACCCCCCTACTGACTCCACATTTGCCTCGTGCGGTGACCTACTATTAAGTTAGGTCAATACGTAAATATGGACGGCAACACTGCCTATGGTTGCGCCACTCAGCCCAGCTCAAAAAACCACACAGATGTGGGACACAACCCAGTGGCCCAACAGCACCACTGCTGCCAGACCTATCCCCCTGGCTCTGCGCTGCACCACCACACCAGCATAGCATCACAGCAACAATGGCCGCCACACAGCACCGCCACCAAAAAAAGGAAAGGTTGACACAGCTTACCTTCCCTTGGGCTCCCTGCAAGTAGACTGAAAGGAGCAGGGCATTAACCCTTTTATACAGACTACTGCTAATTAAAAACACCTGGCCAAATGGGGAGGAGTGCTGATCCATGTGTGAAAAAGCAAGGACACATTGTAAAACATATGCAAAAAAGAAACATGGATCGCACATCCTCACACTATACGTTTATCTAATGCTTCTCAGCAAAACTATATAAAAAACGAACACGAGGTTCTTAGTACACTTTTTGATCAAAGCGTATAGGCCCACTTGCCACGTCGCGGCGACCTCTATTAAGTGGGTCCCTACGATAATGGGGGCAACACTGCATGGCGGCCACCGACGCAGCAAAAACCGCACAGATGAGGGACACAACCCAGTGGCCCAACAGCACCACTGCTGCCAGACCTAGCCCCCTGGCTCTGGGCTGCACCACCACACCAGCACAGCATCACAGCAACAATGGCCGCCACACAGCACCGCCACCAAAAAAAAAAGGACAGGTTGATACAACTTACCTTCCCTTGCGCTCCCTGCAAGTAGACTAAAAGGAGCAGGGCATTAACCCTTTTATACAGACTACTGCTAATTAAAAACAGAACACACATTCAGCACAGCTGGTGGGGTGATAACTGACAAACATATCCGTCTTTCCTCTGAAAATACGGATCGTTTGACATTTATAAAAATAAATCAAGCGTGGATCTCAGAAGATTTTGTTGCCCCATTTGCCGATGTCACTGACTAGTAAACTATAGCATATCTTCTTGACAATGTGAAATACACATTTAAACTACACTACATCTCATGCCTGTAGTTCCTGTGCCTGCTGCTTATACACATTGTATTCTACTGCTGCCACCAGCTAGATTTTCAAGTCTGACAGCTGAATTTATTTTGAAATATACACCTGTATGACCTTGATGTGAACTGCATACACAGCACTCCTCCTCCTTGTAGCCCTCTAAATCTTTATATTTTAAATGTCTACACCTGTACTACCACCAAATGTGCTAAGTCCTGTTATCCTGAACCTAGATGTTTCCCATTGGCATATTCTTGCTGCCACCAATGGTACTGCTGCCTAATGTTATCGAACAGGAACCACAATGTTCCCCATTGGCATGTTCTTGCTGCTACCAATGGTACTGCCGTCTAATCTAGTCCAGCCTGCAGAGGCATAAGTTCAAGTTCTTGGGCCTTGGTTAAAAAAGTGAAATGGGGTACCAGTGCTGCCATCAGTCATCTATTAACCATTTCAGGACCCTATTCAGTCCGTAAATATGCCCCGAAATAAAACCGTGGGGGGAACATAGCCTTGAGCCCAAAAAAAATTTTTTCACAAGGTTTTTTTCCCCTGAAAACCAGTTCTGTTTTTTTGGTGGTAAAAATTTCCCCGCTTCTCCACACCTAAAAGGGGATAAAAAATTTTAACCCCCCGAAAAATCTTCTCCCCAAATTTACTTTTAAAGGGGTTTTTGAGTTTTTAAAACGAAACCCCCGGACCCAACCCCCGTTGTTCGAAGTTTGACTGAACTCGAACCCTTTTACTTTTTTCGCTTTTTTCTAGTACTTTAAACTCTTGGATCGCCAAATCTGGTCCCCAAAAGTAAAAGGGGTTTTAAAAATAGTGCAAATGTTTAAATTTTCCCCCCCAAAATTAAAAATTAAAAACAACCCCCTCCATCAATGACTAAAAAAACCCCGGCTAAAAAAAGGAGTAACAAACCCCTTAAATGAGGGAAAGGGCAAAACGGGCCCCAAATTTTTTTCTTTTCCCCTTCCCCGGGTTTTCCTGTTGGGCTCATTTAATTTTTACAAGGTCTCCCTGTGTTAAATTTTTTCTGTTTTTTTCTTCCCCAAATTTTTTCATATTAATCAGTTCAACAGGCCCCTTTTTTGGCAAATAACCTCTGAGGATCCCGAAAAAAGGGAAATGGTTTTTCTCCCACATAAAGAGGGCTACCAATTTAAAAAATAAATTTCCAACCCCTTTAAAAATGGGGCTTTCAAAAATGGGGGGCCCCCTTTTATTCAGCAGTTTAAAAAAGAAAATTCTAAATCAGAAAAGGGGCTTTTGCTAAAGAAATCAGGGGCCCGGGTTTCAAAAAATTTAGTTGGGGCAAATGTACCCCAGACCATGGCTGTGGAAATACTTCTTTTTAACAAAAAGGTTTTTTTTAAATTGGGGTGGGGACCCGCCCTGCAGCTTTCCAAAGAAAAATTTTTTTTATTGTCCAAAGAAGAAAAAATTTAAATTTTAAAAAGTTCCTTTTAAAAAAAAGGGGCCAAGGGGCCCCAAAAAAAAGAAAAATTTTTGTTTTACCCCCTTAAGCGTCTTTCCCCCCTTTGGCCCCCCCCCCCTATTTTTTCCCCCCAAAAAAACCCTTTTTTGGAAAATGAAAAAGTAAAAAAAAAATTTTTTTTTGGATTTAGCTTTTGTTGAAGTTTACACTGAACAATATATTGACTTATCTGTATTCTGCCGGTCAGTACAAGGGCCACATTATCAGCATATGTCACCACTATATGTGACTTATACCACCATAATGTTACCGACCAAACCAGTATATCAAGACCAATATTACCAATAACAACAATATACAAGGACCAAATAATACCACCACATATCACTACTGTATCGTAACAAATACTATCATACTGTTACTGACCAAATCAATATACCAAGACCAATAATATTAATAACAACAACAATATGCAAGCACCTAATAATACCGCCACACCCTGACCAAATATCACGGCCATTAAAAGACTAAATAAAACCATTGTACTCTCACTAAATATAAAACATAACACTAAGACCAGTATTACCACCAAACAGTAACCATTTGGTGGTAGATAGTTGTATGCAGGTTCTGCACTTGGATAAGTGATTACGATGCAGTTACCTTAAGGGACTCACAGGTGACGTCTTACCCGATGAGAGTTGTTCTCTTGCCATTTCCTTCACCATCTGGTCCAAACCATCACAACGTATTCTCTAATGGGAGTCCTTGTCTTTCACTTTTCTTCTCCTTGCAGCCCAGACCGTCATGATGACTTCTCCCTACCACGACTCGTCTCTGCAGAATTTATCACACAAGCACGTTAGACTCCTCATTTCTCCCGCACTTCCCTCCCAATTCCCACCTTAGTACAACCTCCCCATCTAGAATACCCCAAATGGTAATAACCCTAACCACTGAAAGTGCCTCCAGCCGATTAGAGGGCCTCCAGTAGGTAGATACACAACCCGTACAGTTACCAATCCCCCAAATTAGGCAGGCAAATAGGTAGATGTTCCTTTTAGTTAGGTTAGACCCTAAAAATTAGTCAGAAAAAGGGGAAGATGCTTTCTATTATGTCCCCCAGTAGGTAGGCATATAGGTCACCCCTAGTAGATAGATAAGTATATAAGTCCCCTTTAATAGATTGGTTCAACGAGCCCACCAGTAGATAATTAGGTACATAGCCTCACCCTCAGTTGACAGGTAGGTATATAGCCCTCCCCAGTAGATAGATAGGTATATAGGGCCCACCTTAAGTAGGTGTATAGTGCTCCCTTTAATAGGTTGGTTTTATAGGGCTACTCAGTAGATAAGGTAAATATGCCCAGTCCATGTTGCTGCCGGTAATAGAAGCTTGCACGCTCATCTCAAGTTTCAATTAAAAGAAACAACTTTTATTTAACCAAACTATTACAACCAGTTTGTGGGTATAAGTTTAAATCCATGTATAGTAAAATTTTCATTTCAGTTACAGTTCACCTGTGTACTTTGTTGTCGTCTTGAAGTATGGCAAGTCACCGCATCTCGGCGTTCAGCGTTCGCACTCAAGCTGACTACAATCCCTCTCCTCTCAGACACCGCTACGTCTCGCGACGTTTCGGAGGTCACACGCCCCCTTTGTCAAGCATGGAGATAGCTCACAACGTCATACTTATATATCGTTTCTACTACTAACAATAAACATGTTAAAAACAGATTAAAAACAATATTCCTGGATTTATTTACTACCTATTACGTATTTTTCATATTCCTTTTGTTACTCCATACTCTCATAGGTACCAGGTATATATGAAAGCTACTTCCCTAAGCGGATTCATTACACACATTAAACTGGAGAAATTAGGCATACACTTTCCATGGGCATTCCTCATTTAAACCATTCAGTGCCATTGTTTCCATTTTATATATCCAGAACACTTCTCTTTGTGCCAATCGTTGTTTTTATCTATATGCATCATTCTCTTCTATTTGTTCTAAGACACACCATTTTAAATCGCATACATTGTGTTTGGATTCGTAGAAATGTCTGGCAACCGAGGACTCACCATATTTTTTGTTCCTTAAATCTACTTCTATACCTTTTTCTTTTTCTTTTGTGCCTTGTTTCTCCATTTTGGTTCTGTGTAATCTGATTTGTGATCTATGTTCATTTATCCTCACACGTGCTGGTCTGGATGTCTGTCCTACATATGCCTTACCACAAGGGCACTTAAGCATATATATCACATTGCTTGCATTGCATGTATAGAAACCTTTGATGTTAATTGGGATCCCTTTCATTGGATGTGCGATCTTATCACCTTTAATTATTGAGTTACAATTTTGGCATATCAAACAGCCAAAAGTTCCTCGTCTTTGCGTACCTAATGTTTGTTGTTTTCCTTTTCTCTTATTTATTAAGTCAGAGCGTATTAATTCATCACCTATACTCTTCCCTTTTTGATAGACAAATCTTGGAGGATCCAAGAACAAATGTCCATATTTGGGGCCCATCCGTAGCAGATGCCATGATTTTAAGATACTCTTTCTTATCATGTGTGCATGATGATCATAGACTGAAAAGTAACCAATCATTTGATCTTTCTTTCTAGATTTAGTTTTCCGTGCTTCTGATCTGGTCATTTGTCCTATCTCATCTCCTATTTTATCTAATTCCTTTTTATTGTACCCCCTGTTACTAAATTTTTTGATCAATTTCTGCTTGTTAATTTCATATTCTTCATTAGATGTACAGATTTGTTTTACCCTTAAAAATTGTCCTCTAGGGATCCCTCTGATTATACCTGGGGCATGTTGACTCGTTGCATGTAATAAATAATTTTTTCTCCTGTTCTTTTACATATAGTGTAGTTTTTACTTCACCCCCTTCAATGATTATTTTCACATCTAAATAATTCAGGGCTTTCTGATCAATTGTACTGGTAAACTTTATCAAGGGATGTATGGTGTTAATGAAGTCTACAAATTGATTTAATTCTTCCAAAGTTCCTGTGCATAATAATAGAATATCATCCACAAATCTTAGCCATGTCCTGATATTTTTCTCCCATGAATTATGAATTATGTATTTATTTTCTAACGCCTCCATGAAGATGTTCGCATAACTGGGTGCGACAGTGAACCCTATCGAGGTCCCCTGCCGTTGGAGGTAAAATCTAAAGTAGTTTTTAGTAAGGATAAACTCCAGCAGAATTATCAAGAAGGAGATGGTATGATTTGATAATTTTGGATCCATTATTAATTTTTCTTTGATTGCTGACATACCCTCATTATAAGGGATATTAGTACATAGACTTTTTATATCTAGAGTACAGATGTATGTGACATTATGAGTATCCATCTTTTCTAACCTATCCAATAGATCATTAGTGTCTTTTAAGCACCTAGGTGTCACGGTTCATGCCGCGGTCCCTGCCTTGGACCGTCGGCCAGTCCGTGCCTGCCATGTCTCTGCTGGGGCTCCCTGTGTAGGGGTCCCAGCAGCCTGTGTTCTGCTATGTACTTGCCTGTCCTGTCCAGTCTTGTTGCTTCCTGGGTCCTGTCTGTGCACTGTGCCTCCTAAGGCGTGCGCACGGCAGCTTCCTGCCTATTTATAGTTTCCTGTTCTGTGCACCTTCCTCTTCACCCCTGACCTCTGGCTATAAGAGGAAGTTCTTGTCTCTACTCTGGGTCGGTTCATTGCAGTCTGTTGCTGTGTCCAGCTGCTTCCCATCTTGAGCTCCTGCCAGCATCTCGGTCTGCTGTTGGAGCCTTTAACCCCTGAGATGCTGGTCCAGTGTCTTTGTCATCTGAGCTCCTGGCCGTCCGTCCGTCGTGTCTGTGTCTCCTGTATCCTGCCGTGTTCCTGTCCTGTATGTGCTCTCCTGTTCCTGCCGTGTTCCCTGGTCTGTACCTGATGTGTTATCCGTCCAGTTCCTGCCGTATCCTGTGGATGCTAATGTGTACGATTTAACCCTACTGAATCCTGCTGTACATGTTCCTGTGTACCTGTAATACCACGCCAAGATTCCTGTCTTGCACCCCGGCTGTCACCGCAGGTAGCCACGTCAGGGGTAGTGACCTGGGGTCCCGCAGCCAAGTCCATCCCGCGTTGCGGCGGGCTCTGGCGAAGACCAGGGGCCCCTTAGACTCCACTCCCTGGCGTGGTCCTCCAGCTACCACCTCGCCTGCGGTGATCACAGAGGATCCACACCCAGATGTCTGCGGTCGGCGCTTCGGTGTACGTCTGTCAGTGCCGCACCGCTACAGTATGAACTGACCATGGATCCCGCCGGGGTGACTCTGCCCTCGTCTAGAGCGTCTGCACCCGTTTGGCCTAGCTCATGGTCCAGCCCAGAGCACCCGTTTGGCCTAGCTCATGGTCCAGCCCAGAGCACCCGTTTGGCCTAGCTCATGGTCCAGCCCAGAGCACCCGTTTGGCCTAGCTCATGGTCCAGCCCAGAGCACCCGTTTGGCCTAGCTCATGGTCCAGCCCAGAGCACCCGTTTGGCCTAGCTCATGGTCCAGCCCAGAGCACCCGTTTGGCCTAGCTCATGGTCCAGCCCAGAGCACCCGTTTGGCCTAGCTCATGGTCCAGCCCAGAGCACCCGTTTGGCCTAGCTCATGGTCCAGCCCAGAGCGTCCGTCTGTTGCCTAGCTCGCCCTGAGCCTTCTGAGTCCCCGTGGCTTACGGTCCCGCCCTGAGCCTTCTGAGTCCCCGTGGCTTACGGTCCCGCCCTGAGCCTTCTGAGTCCCCGTGGCTTACGGTCCCGCCCTGAGCCTTCTGAGTCCCCGTGGCTTACGGTCTCCCTGAGCCTTCTGAGTCCCCTGTGGCTTACGGTCTCGCCATGAGCCTCTGAGTCCCCGTGGCTTACGGTCTCGCCCTGAGCCTTCTGAGTCCCCGTGGCTTACGGTGTCGCCTGAGCCTTCTGATCCCCGTGGCTTGCGGTCTCGCCCCTGAGCCTTCTGAGTCCCCGTGGCTTACGGTCTCGCCCTGAGCCTTCTGAGTCCCCGTGGCTTACGGTCTCGCCCTGAGCCTTCTGAGTCCCCATGGCTTACGGTCTCGTCCTGAGCCTTCTGAGTCCCCTGTGGCTTACTGCCCGCCCTGGGTTCCCCTCCCATTTTGGCTAGTGCCCCGTTTGTTTCCTCCCGTGCACTTCCTTATCTAGGTTTTTCCCTATACTGGCTATTATACAGCCTGTACTTGGTTTTGGGGTTGCCCCCGTAGAAGTTGCGGGCCCCTGGCCTATGTGGAATGCCATTCTGTGATTTGGAGGGGGAGGAGGGGGCTTTGAGGGGGGGTACTGTCACGGTTCATGCCGCGGTCCCTGCCTTGGACCGTCGGCCTGTCCGTGCCTGCCATGTCTCTGCTGGGGCTCCCTGTGCAGGGGTCCCAGCAGCCTGTGTTCTGCTATGTACTTGCCTGTCCTGTCCAGTCTTGTTGCTTCCTGGGTCCTGTCTGTGCACTGTGCCTCCTAAGGCGTGCGCGCGGCAGCTTCCTGCCTATTTATAGTTTCCTGTTCTGTGCACCTTCCTCTTCACCCCTGACCTCTGGCTATAAGAGGAAGTTCTTGTCTCTACTCGGGGTCAGTTCATTGCAGTCTGTTGCTGTGTCCAGCTGCTTCCCATCTTGAGCTCCTGCCAGCATCTCAGGTCTGCTGTTGGAGCCTTTAACCCCTGAGATGCTGGTCCAGTGTCTTTGTCATCTGAGCTCCTGGCCGTCCGTCCGTCGTGTCTGTGTCTCCTGTATCCTGCCGTGTTCCTGTCCTGTATGTGCTCTCCTGTTCCTGCCGTGTTCCCTGGTCTGTACCTGATGTGTTACCCGTCCAGTTCCTGCCGTATCCTGTGGTGCTATGTGTACGTTTAACCCTCCTGTATCCTGCTGTACATGTTCCTGTGTTCCTGTATTCCCCCGCCTGGATTCCTGTCTTGCACCCCGGCTGTCACCGCAGGTAGCCACGTCAGGGGTAGTGACCTGGGGGTCCCGCAGCCAAGTCCATCCCGCTTTGCGGCGGGCTCTGGCGAAGACCAGGGGTCCCTTAGACTCCACACCCAGGCGTGGTCCTCCAGCTACCACCTCGCCTGCAGTGATCACAGAGGATCCACACCCGGATGTCTGCGGTCGGCGCTTCGGCGTACGCCTGTCAGTGCCGCACCGTAACACTAGGGAGATTTTTCACTATTGGCTGCAAAAAGTTGCCTACATACAAAGCTAGCGGGTATAAAATAGATGAGACCCCCGAGCCAATAGGTCTCCCCGGAGGTCGTTCCAGATCTTTATGTATTTTTGGGACCATATATGGTATGGGTACTCTGGGGGTCTCCGTTTTTAACACATTGAAGATTTTTACATCAATTATATCCATTTTAACCGCTTCTTCCAGATATTCATCTACCTGCTTTTTAATATTTTCTGTAGGGTCCCCCGTTAACGTTGGGTACACTTCCTCATCATTGAGTTGCCCCAATGCTTCTTCTACATATTTTGATCGATCCATGATTACGGTGCCCCCCCCCCCCCCTTTGTCAGCTTTCTTGACTATGATGTTTTCATCTTGTTTTATCTCCTTCCGTGCTGTTCTTTCCCTTTTTGTTATATCTACTCTGTTTACATTTATCCCACTTTTTCTCTACATTTTTCATTAATGCTTGGAATGTTTCTAACATTGGACTGTTTATGTCAGGATCAAAATTACTTTTTTTAAACAATTTTCTTGGTATACTTTCATCTGTTCTCCCTTTACCAAACATCCTCTGCAATCTTATTATTCGACAGAATCTATAGAAATTCACTTCAAAATCAAACATTGATTGTAAATAAGTGGGCACAAGGTTGACACCTTTATTAATAATGTCCTGTTGTTCCATAGTCAGTACTTTTGATGATATGTTAACAGTTAAGTCCTCTATTTCTTCCTGACTGTCCTTTTGTTCCTTGTATTTGTTGCTTTTGCTCATTCTTCTTATCCCTCTCCACTGGTCGTCTCCGTACTGGTCTCTTCCTTTAAAAAAGGTTGCATATTTTTCTTAATTGCTTTCCCTCCTCTTTTCTGCGGGATACTTGCATCAGATTCAGTGGAGGTATTATTGTTATCATTTCTGACATTCCTTCTGTATCTTTGGGAGATTGTTCTTTCTTTTGACCATGTATACACCCTATTCAACTGGTAGTCACGGGTATCTCTCTTGTACTTTTTAAGTTTCATACTCATGATTTGTTCTCTCAATTTCTCTATGTTGCTCTTTATTTGTTCCTGGATCTGCTCATATGTCTTTCATTTGTTTGCGTAGTTCCATTTTTATCTTCTTAATTTCACCTTTAATCTCCTCCAGCGCTAGTTGAAGATGTTGTACTGTGAGCAACATAAGGTCTAGTGAGTACCTGTTACTTATCGCAAACCATTTGTCTTGATAGTTCAAATCATCTTTTAATAGTATTGGCGTCAACGGACTTCTCTGCGCCCTCGGGATGCGCTGTGCTTTCAAATATTCCATCAGGGTTGGAGCGTGCAGGTGCAGACTTAACTCTTTGCGTTTCGGTTGATCAAGCTTTTTCTTTAAATCAGGGTTACTGGCTTCTCCAGTGCTATCCCATCCAAGTCCAGCATTATGTGCTTGTTGTATTATTTGTGATCTATCATTGTCTGAGAGTATGAGGGTCTCGGCACATTTATCTGTAATTGCAGTAATTTTATCAAACGACATCTTGTCTTCTGTTGGTGCCTTATTGGGTATACTTATACACTTTATACAAATATAGCACCTTCGTTAAACACAGGTATGTACCGCAAATATGGACATTTGGACCCCAAATATGGACATTTATTCTTGGATCCTCCAAGATTTGTCTATCAAAAAGGGAAGAGTATAGGTGATGAATTAATACGCTCTGACTAGAGATGGGCGAATTTCTCAAAAATTCGATTCGGTCACTTCGCCGAATTTTCCGACGAAAATAAATTCGGTCCGAATTACTTCGGCACGAATCGCGTTTAAAAAGCAGCTATTTCCAGGCTGCACAGAGCCTGCAGGGTGCTGTTGAACGTTTGTGTGCCATGCTTAAATATGCTAGAGGGAGCTTGGTTGGTCTTCATACAATGTTGTGTTTTAGTATGGACACGCAGATGACTGCCGCCGCTCTTAGAATCGCTTCACTATAAAATTCCCTGGGCACGTAATAGGGCAAAACTGACCAAAAAAACTGAAGCAGGAATGTAGCCTGATAAAGTCATGCCAGTGAAAGCTGGAAAAAAACAAGCTGAGAGATCAGGTGGCAACATTAGTGACAGAGTGTGGAGGTGACGGCGGCAGCCACAGCAACATGAGGTCAGGCAGTGGCACAATGACATTCTGGAGGTGGCAAAACACGAGGAAGCCACAGAGTGGCACAATGACTGAGAGCGGAGGTCACGGCGGCAGCAGTATGAGGTCAGGCAGTGGCACAATGACATTCTGGAGGCAGCAAAACCATATTTAGGCCACAGAGTGGCACAATGATACAGTGTGGAGGTCACGACAGCAGCAGCATGAGATCAGGCAGTGGCACAATGACATTCTGGAGGCGGCAAAACAGTATTAGGCCACAGAGTGGCACAATCACAAGGTGTGGAGATCACGGCGGCAGCAGTATGAGGTCAGGCAGTGGCACTATGACATTCTGGAGGCGGCAAAACAGTATTAGGCCAAAGAGTGGCACAATCACACAGTGTGGAGGCCACGGCGGCAGCAGTTATGAGATCAGGCAGGTGGACAATGACATTCGGGAAGGGGGCAAATCAGTATTAGGCCAAGAGCTGGCACCATCTCCTGTCGTGGAGGTCCGGACAAGGCCGAGCAGTATGGATCAGGCAGTGGCACATGGACATTCTGGACGGCGGCAAAACAGTATTAGGCCACAGAGTGGCCACATATCACACAGTGTGGAGGTCACGGCAGGGAAGCAGTATGGAGAATCAGGCAGTGGCACAATGAATTTGGAAAGCAGCAAAACAGTATTTAGGCCAACAGAGTGGCACAATCAACACAGTTGTGGAGGTCACGACAGCAGCAGCAATGAGATCAGCAGTGGCACAATGACATTCTGGAAGGTGGCAAAATCACGAGGAAGCCAACGAGTGGCACAATGGACTGAGGAGCGGAGGTCACGGCGGCAGCAGTATGAGGTCTGGGCAGTGGCACAATGACATTCTGGAGGCAGCAAACATTATTAGGCCACAGAGTGGCACAATGATTCAGCTGTGGAGTCACAGACAGCAGCAGCATTGAGATCAGCTACGTGGCCAATGACATTTGGAGGCGGCAAAAGTTTAAGGCACAGAGTGCCACTTATCACAAGGAGGTGGAGATCACCGGCGCCGGCAGGCAGTTATGAGGTCGGCAGTGGCCAATGACATTCTGGTGCGGCAAAACAGTATTAGGCAAAGAGTGGCACAAATCAACAGTGTGGAGGGCCACGGCCGGCAGCGCAGTATGAATCAGGCAGTGGCAAATGAACATTCTGGAGGCGCAAAAACAGTATTAGGCCACAGATGGCACATAAACAGTGTGGAGGTCACGGCTGGCAGCCAGTAGAGATCAAGGGCAGTGGCATCAATGACATTCTGGAGGCGGCTCAAACAGTATTAGGCCACAGAGTGGCACCAATCACACAGTGTGGAGGTCAGGCGGCAGCAGTATGACGATCTGGCAGTGGCACAATGTAATTCTGAAGCGGCAAACAGTATTAGACCACAGAGTGGCACAATCACCACAGTGTGGGAGGTCACGTTCAGCAGAAGGCATGAGATTCAGCGCAGTGGCACAATGACATTCTGGAGGCGGCCAAAACAGTTATTAGGCTCAGATGGCACATCACACAGTGAGGAGGTCACAGGGCAGCAGTATGAGGTTCAGGGCTCAGTGCTACCAATCGACATTCTGGAAGCGGCAAAAGAAGTATTAGGCACAGAGTGGCACATTCACACAGTGTGGAGGTCACAGTGGCAGAGTATGAGAATAGGCAGTGGACAAATGACATTCTGGAGGGTGCGACAAACAGTATTAGTGCCACAGTTAGTGGCACAATGATATAGTGTGGAGGTCACGACAGCAGCAGCATGAGGATCAGGCAGTGGCACAATGAACATTCTGGAGGCGGCACTAATGTAGTAGGCCACAGAGTGGCACAATCACAAAGGTGTTGGAGATCACGGCGGGCAGCGTATGAGGTCAGGAAGTGGCACATGACATTTGAGAGGCGGCCACAAATCAGTATAGGCCAAAGAGTGGCACAATCAACACAGTGTGGAGGCCACGCGGGCGCAGTATGAGATCAGGCAGTGCACAATGACATTCTAGCGGCGGCAAAACAGTATTAGGCAACAGAGTGGCACAATTCAAACACGTGTGGAGGTCACGGCGGCAGCAGTATGAGATCAGGCAGTGAGCACAAGACATTCTGGAGGCGGCAAAACAGTATTAGGCCACAGTAGTTGACAATCACCAACAGTGTGGAGGTGTCACGGGAGCAGGCAGCAGTATGAGATCAGGCAGATGGCACAATGAATTCTGGACGGCAGCAAAACAGTATTGGCACAGAGTGGCACAATCACACAGTGTGGAGATCACGACAGCAGCCGAGCTATGAGATCAGCAGTGGCACTATGACATTCTGGAGGTGGCAAAACAGTATTAGGCCACAGAGTGCGCCACAATCACCACAGTTGTGGGAGGTCACGACAGCAGCAGCATGAGAATCAGGCAGTGGCACAATGACATTCTGGATGGTGGAAAACAGGATGGAAGCTACAGTAATGGCAACAGATGATGAGACGCGCGGAGGTCACGGCGGCAGCGTGCATGTGGTAAGCAGTGGCACAATGACCATCAGTGTGGATGCACGGCAGGAAGTCACGCAGCAGCATGAGGTCAGAGACGTGGCACAATGAAATTACTGGAGGTGGCAAAACAGGGGAAAAGCACAGAGTGGCCACCAATGGGAATGAGAGCGGACGGTCACGGCGGCAGCAGGCATTGAGGTCTGGGGAGTGGCACAAAGAACCATGTGGGAGGACATGGCAGCAGCCACAGCAAGCCGCATGAGGTCAGACAGTGGACAATGACTCAGTGTGGATGTCACGGCAACAGCAACAGAGCAGCAGCTTGAGGTCATAGAGTGGCACAAGACAAGTGTTGAGGTGGGTGGCATACCAGTCCCTGTAAAGATGGTGGTAGGTTAGATGGAGAAACTGTTAGCAGATGTGTGGCATCAGGCGGGTCTGGCAGGTGGCAGAATCAGATTAGTGGCTGAGGCAGTAGTTTGAACCCAGACTGATGACCAAGGCATTCGGGTGTGGAAATCCTGGCGATCCACGCCTGATTCATCTTGACAAAGGTCAGTCGTTCACATTTCCGTGGGACCAAGCGGGTTCTCCTTGGGGTAACGATGGCCCCGCCGCACTGAACACCCGCCTGATGCAAACTATGCCGGGAGAGGCAGGACTGCTTCTCCACTGCAAAACTCGGCTAAGTAGCGGCCACACATCCAGTTTGGCTGCCAGTAGTTCCAGCGGATCTTCTAACTGAGGTGACAAGAGTGCTGTCTCCAATGTAGGTCACACCTGTTGGTTTCAGGGAACTGCTACAGGTCCTGCTGTGCTGATGCTGGCGACTGCCTCCTCACTAGGCGGCTGACGCGGGCCCAGGGGGGTCGGGGGGGGAAGGGTTGAATGGATGCTGCTCATCAGCTAAATCCAGACTTTAGGTTACGACTGAAGGAGTAGGTAACTATGCTCCTACCCCCCACCTTCCCAGCCGCAGTATTTAGTAGTAGTACAAAAGGTGAGCCGCTGAGGATCCCCCTGAGTCAGACCCATGTCAGAGGAGGGAAGGATTGCGCACATAGGCAGCGGACAACTGATTACGGAGGATTTCCCTATTGTATTTGAGTTGTCTCACCCTCTCAATAGCTGGGAAAAAAGGTTCCATTTTGAAACGGTTGCGAGGGTCAATAGGGTGGAGAGCCAGAAGTCATCCCTCTGCGGATGCTGATATTCGGCTGTCACTAGACAGGCAAATAAGCATGCTGAGGGCCATCTGCCACAAGTGGACTCCGAGGGGCTCCTCTGCTCCATTTCCAATGTATATGCCACGGTGCTTGGGGTCATCATGCCTCGTCTTCACTCATCTCCATCCACCTCTTTCAGCCTGCTCCTGCTCCCTCCTCTCTTGTCATCCTGGGTTTGAAAATCCACTATTTTCACCGACAATGCTTCTGCTCCAATGTCCTCCTCCTCCATTTCAGTCCCCACCGGACTCATGTGGCCACGAGGCTGTTAGTCGAACGTCTCCTGGCCCCTGCCCAGACAGATTTTTTCAGCATCTGTTCCAGGCATTGAAGCAGTGGAGAAATGACGTGTATTCACAATACCGTAGTCCTGGAGACTGTCAAATAACGTCGCCTCCTCGAATGGCTCAACAAACGGTTAACGATGAGCTGCACAACTGGATGACATTAAAGTTACACAGGGGATTCATCTGTATGCCTGGATACTTCAAAAAAATCGTTGAATGGGCCTTTCTCTGTTCATCAGTTGGTCCAACTATGTGCAAGGCTGGAATTACAGTGGTGGAAAATGCTTATCAGAGGTTGGGTTGGGGCGAGGCCGTTCTGCGCCTGCAACTCGAGGAGGGTTGTTCCTGGCTTTGTACGAATGGATAAAGTGCAGAACAGTTTCCTGGCCATTTTCAGAATGTCTGAAGATCGGTGGAAGACTTCAGGAACCTTTTCACAAACCAGATATTGAAATCTGTGCGCCATGCAGTGTCGGCATCTTGGACCATCCCTCCTCGGTTTTGTACTGTTGACAGCGTCCGGACACCTTAGGCGTGAGACATCTCCTTTGGTCCAGTCTCACTGGTTCGATTTGCAGTTGGCGCGGAGAAAGCACACATCGATTGATTGTTGCATGCACGGAGCAGTTCCTCCAATGTGTGACTTCGTTCGCCCGAGCAAGGCCAGGTGTAGAACTGCATGACACCGTGTGCTACACAGGTGGTATGATGGTGTAAGTACTTGTGGTGGCGGAGATGGTGGTTGGGGTGTGGGGGAGGTGGAGGGCGGAAATTGGGCAGGTGCAGCAGTTTGACAACGTGTGAATAAAGCGGCATTCCTGTCCAAAGTTGTATTTTTTTTTTGGTGTGGCATGGGCGGGGAAAGCACATTCACCTAGTGGGCGCTAAAGGAAATCTGTACTCGGCCCTGACCGTAGTTTACAGCTCAAGAACGTCCTTGCTGCCGTGCAACTTGGAAAAAATCCGATAAGCTCATGGACTGACCCACCTTCTGTTCACATAATTTAGAAGTGCTTGGTACTGCCTTTTTGGAAAATAAATTATGGCTTGGACTCTCCATCTCGGCTCGCACAAGGCCATTACGTTCTTGAATGGATGTGGGGGTTTTTTGGTGGCGTGCAGAGTCCACCATTTGGTAAAGGGAGGGACTGCTATACCAACAACTTGGACAGTGAGCACGGGTTGCTGCGCACCTTAGGATGGTTGCATACCTTGTTGTCTCTTTTGCAATCGCCTCGCTGAAAGACTGCTGGCGCCATGAGTAGCAAGGTGCTGAGCATTCTGAAACGGGAGGAGATGATGTCAAAGAGAAACAGCTCCTTCTGCAGAGGTGGTGGGCCTTTCGACATGCGCCAAATGGCATGCGTGCCATGGAGTGCTTGCTGTTGCTGCTGGCGGCAGGATGGACCCCACTTCTGAGCCAACTGTTTCTCCAGGCCACGGATGCGGTGACGCTGCATGTGTTGTTGCAGGGCCCGTGGTGCCACGTTCGGCTCCTGGCCACGCTTCACTTTCTGCCCACAGAATCTACTTTACCATATTCGGCTCCTCCCGGTTGTCTTAGCAAAGAATGCCACATCCGGCCACCACCCGGTATCGGATTTTACCGCCAACGCTCCAGCACTTGAGTGACTACTCGCCACCACTGCCTCGCTGAGCCCTGTGCCGCTACTTTCTGGACCTGAGAATAGGGATGTTTACCCCAGTGGCCGTTGCTCCCGACTCACACTGCTGCTATACCTGTGACTCACGGCACACGACCCACTTAATGGCTGCGCATGCTGCCTAGACGCGCAAGCTGTCGCCTCTTCTTCCTGACAATGATGAAGCTCCTTGCCATCACCCGGCTCCCCAAGTGTGCGGTCGGGCTACTTCATAATCTATTTGTGTTTCATCGTCACTGTGTCCTAAATCACCGGTCTGGGTCTTGGTTTGCGTGGCTGACCTTCTCTCACAACATGACCTCATGCCACTCTACCTCTTCTATTACTTTGCGCTTACTGCATGATGCAGGCGATATTGGCCCATTCTTCGCTGCCCAAGTAGCTGCTGACTGCCCTCCTCAAATTATTGTGTCATCCTCGCTATGATAGTGGCGCTGAGCCCAGACCAACATAGTAGTTCTCTGGCTGAGGGAACAGGATGGGACAGAGGTCGGGCTGAGGAAAGGTGGGGGGGGGGGGAAGGGCCCGCTGACCCGCTCCCTGGAGCCATGCTAACTAAGAGGTTGTGTCTGAGGTTCCCAACCGGACTCTTGGATGGGGTTGTCAGATGTCATTGGGAGGAAGAGGATGACTAGGTCAACCAATCACGAACCCTTGTGTTGCTGAACAAAACACACTGGACGCTAGATGACAGCCGGCAGTTTGTGGGCCTCACCGAGAGACCCCTGCTGCAACGTCCCTTGCTGTGCTGCGAACCTGGGTGTCTCCAGGAATGTTTGTGCACTGGCCACTGCGCAGGTGCAGCCTGCCTCCTCTCTTGTCTGAAATATGTTTGTTATAAAATGTACAGTCCAATGTTTGATGATGATATCTGTAGATGATATATATACACCTGTTTTTGCTCCAAATGAACCCAGTAACAAGCGTTGGGTAACCTTGGATATAAAAATTGCGCTCCACAAATGGCAGGAAAAAATTTAACTTGTATGTGTCGTTTTAAAAACACTGTGTGTTTTACTAAATGTAAAAGCACAAACAGGCTTAATTAACCTTCGGACATGAATTTAGGTCAGGAACATATGTATATATTTTTGGCGTTGAAAAGACGGGTTTATTTTTGTCAGCACACCAGCAAAAACAACGCTTAATTAACACTGGATGAAAATGCGCCAAAGAAATGCGCCGCACAAATAGTAGGCTTCTGTTGATGTTACAATTGCGTGTTTTTCTACGCCACACAACCAAGGAGATACAGTTGTTAATTAACCTTTGCTTGTGATTAGGCTACAGGAAAAATTTATATATTTTGGGCGTTGAAAAGCGGTTTATTTTTGTCGCCCCCAGCAAAAAAAAAGTTTAAATTAAAACCCCGGGATGAAAAATTGCGCAATAGAATTGAGCCCCCAAAAAATTTGTAGTTTTTGTAGGTGTTAAATTTGCGTGTTTTTACGCCACACAACAAGAGATACATTGTAAAAACCCTTTGCTTGTGAATTAGGCTCAGGAAAAATTTATTTTTTTGGGTTGAAAAAGACGGTTTCTTGGGGTCAGCACACCGCAAAACAACGTTTAAATTAACCCTGGTGTAAATTGCCCCAAAAGATTGAGTCGCTAAATATAGTTTTGTGTGGTTACAATTGGTGTTTTTACGCCACAAAAAAGAGATACATTTGAAATTAAATTTGCTTGTGAATTAGGCTACAGAAAAATTTAATATTTTGCGTTAAAAAAGAGGTTTTATTTTTGTCAGAAACCCCAGAAAAAAACCTTTTAATTAAACCCCGGGATGTAAGTTGCCCCAAAGAATTGACCCGACAAAATAGTAGCTTTGTAGGTGTTACAATTGCGTTTTTTTCTACGCCCCAAAAAAGAGATACAGTTGTATTAACCCTTTGTTGTGAATTAGGCTCAGGAAAAATGTATATTTTTTGGCGTTGAAAAAGACGGTTTTTTGGGGTCGCACACCAGCAAACAACGCTTAATTAACCCCGGATGAAAATTTGCGCCAAAAGATGGCACTTGAGGGGGAGTGTGAGCTCCGCGTCGCGCCCGGACTTATATAGTGCGGGAGTCACGATTCCCCCCCCCCGGTCTTGTTTGGGCTTCCCTCTGCCATGTCATGAGGCTTGCCCTTCTTCCTCCCAGAGTGCTTTGCCCCGTAGGCCATGTGCTCGCAGCCTTTTATAATTAAAAGTCACTTCGTTCACCCGAAGTACCCAAAGTTGACTTCTTTCCCAACGAATTTTTCCTGAAATTTCTAAACGAATTCCACTTCGTTAGAATCAATTCGCCCATCTCTAGCTCTGACTTAATAAATAAGAGAAAAGGAAAAAAACAAACATTAGGTACGCAAAGATGAGGAACTTTTGGCTGTTTGACATGCCAAAATTGTAACTCAATAATTAAAGGTGATAAGATCGCACATCCAATGAAAGGGATCCCAATTAACATCAAAGGTTTCTATACATGCAATGCAAGCAATGGATTATTTGCTTAAGTGCCCTTGTGGTAAGGCTATGTAGGACAGACATCCAGCCGCACGTGTGAGGAAAATGAACATAGTACAAATTCAGATTACACAGAACCAAAATGGAGAAAAAAGACAAAAAAAAAAGAAAAAGGTTTGAATAGATTTAAAAGGGGGATGTTCAGTCGGGGTTTAAACCCTCCTTTTCTCTTTTCATTCTCTGATTTAAGAAACCGAGGGCGGGCTTGAGTTTTCTTCTAACCCTCCCCCCCCCCTTCCCCCTAGGTGCGTATCACTGGTCCTGCTCGCTCCGCGTTTGCGTAATTCATCTGCATAAGCAACGGGAGGCAGAGCTTCCTGATCAAGATAAAAATAGACAATAAATAGTTTGAAGTTTTGTCGATCCTGAAGTTTCCCCTAAATCCCGCCTGATTCCTCCCCGTGTTTTTTTTTATCCAGGGGGAGGGATGAAACAGTTTCATCCCGGCATTATCTTCTGGGTCTAAAACAATAGTTCTACTGTGGTAGAGCTATGTGTAACACTTCAACAACACCTGCCTGTTTTCTTCCCCTCCCCCAAAAGTGTAAGGCAGTAATAAATCTTAGAGAGACTTAAGCCAGGCTTCGCAGTTAACTGGGAGGGGAGGAGGGGAGTGACAGGCAGCCGCTGAATGCCGTAATCACGCTCTGTGCGCTTGTGCTGAGACAGGAAGAAGGACGGGGGAGAGGGAGTGCGGCCCCGGGTGAAAGAGGGGGCCCCTCCGCCCCGCCTGTATGAAAAAAAAAAAGGAGCCCGGAGCCATAAGAAGAACAGAGGTCGGTGCCTAGGGCCCCGAGCAGGGTCAGGTGCCCCCAAAGAAGAGTATCTGGAAAAACAGTGGGACAATGGAATGATTACTTGGAAATTGATTGTTTTTTAAGATCTTTAAGCTGAAAACAATTTTTAGTGAGACAAAACCCCTTTAAGGGAAAAAAAATTTTGGTGGTCCTCGGTTGCCAGACATTTTACGAAACCAAACAAATGTATGCGATTTAAATGGTGTGTCTTGAAAAAATAGAAGAGAATGATGCTTAGATAAAAACAAAGATTGGCAAAAAGGAAGTGTTTTGGATATATAAAATGAAAACAATGGCACCCAAGGGTTTTAAAAAGGGGAAAGCCCCTGGAAAAAGGGATGCCTAAATTTTCCCGTTAAAGTGTAATGAAAAATAATAATAGGTAGTAAATAAATCCCGGAATTTTGTTTTTTTTCTGTTTTTTAAATGTTTATTGTTAATGTCAGAAAGATATTAAGTAGACGTTTTGAGTATCCCATGCTTTAAAAGGGGGGGTGTGCCTCCCAAAAAACGCGAGGTAGCGGGTCTGAGATAGAGGGTTGTAGACAGCTTGAGTGGAATGCGAACGCCGAGATGCGGTGAATTGCCCTTTCAAGCGGGAACAAAGTCACAGGTGAAATGTAACTGAAATGAAATGTTACTTACTGGTTTAAACTATAGCCCCAAACGGTTTTAAAAGTTTCTTTAATAAAGTTGTTTTTTTAAATTTAAATTTGGGTGAGCGTGCAAGCTTTTTACCGGGAGCAAAATGGAATGGATGAGTAATTAGCAGGTGGGGACGCAGTACGGTGTACCCGTGTTTTTAAAGAAGGTGCGATATTTGTATAAAGGGAATTTCCCCACAGTTGGTAGGGGGTGGGTTTCCGTGCACACTCACCAGCACGTGACTGGGGGCCCCTTAATGGAGTTTATTTATTTCCACTTGCACGCACCTCTCAAATCAAGCATAAATCACACCACAAGACAGTTCCAAGACCCCAAAAATATACTCGTTGCTACGACTTTCCTCAATAATTCAAAGAAAAGGAAATCACAGGGGGTCCATCCCCAAAAAAATATTTAAACCCCCTTTAAAGAATTTGGGGTATCCTAGTCCAGGGCGTTTTTGGGGGTTTAAGACTGGAGTTGGATAGTCCTGGGATCCGCGAATCTAAAGCAGAGTTCGCGCGACGGCGGGGGTGTCAGCTGTATATTACAGCTGACATCCGCACCTTCGGCCCCGACCCGGATCGCCCCGGGGGGGGGGGGATAACCCCCGAAATTTTCGCGACCACGGGTGCAAAACAAAGAGAGAGCAGGAGGAGTGTCCCCTGCGCCCTTGTCGGGGGCGCGCCACGTATGGGGCGACCCGTGCGGCCCCTGCCTCCTTACAGACCCCGGGAAGGCGAGAATCCCTTCCGGGTTGTCTGTGACGTCACGACGCCCGGCCGTCCCCGGGTGGGCCGCCCCGGCATGTGATGACAGTTGTATAGGCCCAGTCATAGCAACAAGTATGCATGATTCCTATTGAATGAGAGTTAAAGATCTTTTTCAAACCCCCTATGGGGAAAATAAAATAAAAATGTGAAAAAGTGAAAAAAAGAAAAAAAAGTGAAAAACAATAAAACAAACCGAAAAAAAAAAAAATACGTACACCCCCTTTTTCCCCCTTTTCCCCTTTTCAAAAAAATCGCCCCCCAAAAAAATCAAAAATAAATAAAGTCCCTATTTGTACGCCCCTGCGTAAGACCCCCCCCTATAAAAATGTCATTTAATTAACCCGTACGGTGAAAGCCGTAAAAAAAAAAAAAACAACACAGAATTAAAATTATTGTTATCCCGCAGCACATAAAATGGAATAAAAAGCGATCAAAAACTCCCATAAGCTCCAAAGTTGTACCAAAAAAATTTATCCCGCAAAAAAAAAGTTCTTATACAGCTCTGTAACGGAAAAAAAAAAAAATTTAGCTCCCAGAAGATAGCATGTAAATTTTTTCACACAAAAACTTTTCTTTTTTTTTTTAAAGTGCTTCAACATAAAAAACGATATAAAAAGGGTATCGCCATAATCGTAGCAACCCAAAGGTAAAACTAACTTATCACGGATATGCACGGTGAGCCCTGTTAAAAATAAAAATAAAAAAAACTATAGGATTGCAGTATTTTCTTCACCCTGGGCCCCAAAAAATGGATTTTAAAAACAATCAAAAAGCCTTTTCCCCAAAAAATACTAATAAAAATGTCAATCCCCTCGCAAAAAACAAATCCCTACACGCTCCAAGCAAGAAAAAAATTTAAAATTAGGCTCTCAAACTATGGTGATGCAAAAACGTATTTTT